>PEDP01000134.1:0-38373 GCA_002918395.1 Erysiphe pulchra
AAGTCAGTAAGACTTGGCGTCTTTTATCCTAGCTAGGATTATTTAATATAGAACTAAGTCCTGTATTTTTAGACGTTAAATAAATAAACAAACAAACAAACAAACAAACCATAACTCAGAGAGGGTTTTGAAGACCTCTAATAGTCCCAACTATCCGATAAATCAACATCGTTAGTCGAGCAGCGCGATAATTTTCACAAAATCCATCATAATCCACTAGTGCGCTATCATCCTCTGTTTACACCTGTTTATTGTCGTACTCGTGCTTTACCTTCCAGCTATCCGTGATATTTGATAGGGTGCCCTCTCCATAGAGATTGACAGTAAGATCGCATCGCATACCGATTTTTTCTTTTGTACTTATATCTTCCTCGTTTGATGGCTTGTGATAAGTTCTTCAAAGCGTGAGTATCAGCAAAATTTTTAGAATGGTACTCATAAATTTTCTTTATTTTTATTTATCCTTATCGACGCTTAAACTTCCTATTAAGCCTTAAGAATTTCTGTAGTGACATGATACAGGCATTTTTTTTTGATGCTGCTCTGCCAGTTAGTATTTAATTTTGTTGATTAAGCGTTGATGTAAGTCCAATTAGGATGTGGCGGATTCCAGTTTCAAATGTAGTAAATAATCGGGCCCCACATATTATCTTGCTTATCATCACCAGGCTTATCTATCTCATAGCGATGATTACGAGGTTGCAATTATCCGGTACAAAATTAAATGCATTTAGCTCTCATTTATGGCTATTAACCTAATCATTATAGCATCGTAAAATACTTCTTTGAGAATTTGCCCTCTTTCGGGGGATTTTAACTATTTGTCAGGAAAATCAAGGACATGATATTCACAATTTTCAGGAAATGATATGAAATGAAACCAATTCCTACAGCTAGAAAGGTCATAAATCAATACGTAGAAAAAAGTCTACTCTAGCTAACGAATATAGATTTCTTGGCTCGTTGACTACTTAGTTGCTCTTCACGATACAGATTTTTTGAAGCCAAGATTGTTAAAGAATTCAGCATTGGGATGAAACTTACATGTTACCAAAGTAATCCTTGTTCCATCGATTCTTTTTCGAGCAAAATCCTCTGCAATGAGATCTCACTCTCGTGTTCCGTTGGACCATCCCCAGACTAGCAGATCAAAAACAGGTAGTGAGAACGTACGGAAAGACAAGATCCCAGGAACGCTTAAGATTGATGGTGGAATAGGAAAAGAAAGAGTAGCAAAGGATTTCGGCCTAAGAGATTATGTATGTTTTTGGCTACTTCAGTAGGCCATTAACTAATTTCATCCCAAACAGCACCTAGGCGAGTGTCTTGGAAAGGGGGCCTTCGGCTCTGTATATAAGGCATTTAATTGGGGAACTGGTGAGGCAGTAGCTGTGAAGCAAATCAAATTAGGTGACTTACCTAAGAATGAATTACGAATGATAGAGGTAGACAATGCTCCCTAGAAAAGATCTGATTCTGACATATTATAGGCTGAAATAGATCTTTTAAAAAACTTAAATGTGAGATTGAAACTTAGAAGTTCTTGAACTGATTTCTTAGTTAACGAATCTTAGCATGATAATATTGTCAAATATCTTGGCTTTGTTAAGTCATCCGACTGTCTAAATATCATATTAGAGTATGTACTACATTAGAAATCAGGACTCCGAGAATTTCTAAATTAATCTAGATATTGTGAGAATGGGTCTTTACACTCGATATGTAAAAGTTATGGCAAATTCCCCGAAAATCTTGTTGGTGTTTACATGGGACAGGTTCTTCTTGGACTCCAATACCTCCATGACCAAGGAGTGATTCATCGTGATATCAAAGGCGCCAATATTCTTACTACGAAAGATGGTAAAGTAAAACTCGCTGATTTTGGTGTTTCCACCAGCACCTTAGCCGGGGCAGATAAAGAAGCTCAGGTTGTTGGAACTCCTTACTGGATGGCTCCTGAAATTATTCAACTTTCCGGTGCAACACCTGCCTCTGATATATGGAGTCTGGGGTGTACTGTTATTGAATTACTTGAAGGAAAACCGCCGTATTATAAACTTGCACCCATGCCAGCTCTCTTTGCAATTGTCAATGATGATCACCCTCCTCTACCTGAAGGAGTATCTCCTGTAAGCTAGACTTAATATAGAAATTAGTTAGATACTAATTTCGAAATAGGCAGCCAGAGACTTTTTAATTCAATGCTTTCAAAAAGACCCAAATCTAAGAGTTTCTGCTAGAAAGCTACTAAAACATGCGTGGATCATGGGCTCAAAAAGAACAGATGCTCCCGTAGCGAAACCCCCGGCAAATTTTAGTGAAGCAGTCGAAGAAGTTAAGCAATGGAATGAAGCATTAAAGTCTCCCACGAGTCTTGGATCATTCAAGGTCACAGGCAAATCAAATTTCTCGACACCAATGACACATAAGGGGGTAATTCATCCATTAAGAAATGTTCAAAATGAAAAAAGAGGATTACGTTCTAATTCTCAATCAAAAAGCTTACTTCACTTAACAAAATCGAAAAGTAGCGCAGAAGCATTCCGATCACCAGAAACTATCGGTTAGTTTACTCATTCATGAAATTTTTAGATAACTAATCCTGTCTTAGCTGATGATAATTGGGATGATGACTTTGCTAGTTCTATTTCCCCAAGTGCATTGCACCTGCCTCAATTCAAACCCCATGATAACTTCGGGGGGAAACTATCCACAGATCGTCTAAAAGCTTATGCATCATTTGAACTAACCTCAAATGAAAACGAAAATTGGGATCATAATTTCGAAGGAGACCTAGTCACAATTAAAGGCCCACGAAAGTATGATGAATTAGACTCCCACGAACTTGAGACAATAAGACCCTATCAGTTTAAGCCTACCATTGTTAAAGAGTCAAAAAAAAATCTCGAATACGGTCACCTTTCTACCCTGCAAACTGATAAAAATTTATCTCGAATAGACGTAATAAGTCCTCTTAAAGATCGTAGATTGCTGTCAACTACAAGGCCATCATCAGTATCGCGAGGGTCATCTGTGAATTATTATCTAAATCAATTTGTAGAGAGTGATTATAATTTGAACAAGCGGTATATTAATAAAGTTATTAAACTCAACACTCAAAGCTACGTTTTTCCCACTAACAATCAAATTCTAGGACGATGCCCTCTCGCCGTTGCTTTTTCATCCATCTGACCTCACAAGTATTCAACGCCCAACCCACCCTGCATCTCATTATGTGAATGGTAGTTTAAGTAGACAAAATTCTACTCGAGTTGAGAGAAAGCAAATACATCGAGCTCGATCTGTTGATCAAATACAAAAGTTTGCAGAAGATGAAGAAGATGAAGACTTCTCTGATATTTTTGCCGATGATTCTTTAGTCGCACAAGATTATGAAAGTGACAAGGAATCTGAAGATGGTGGTAGAGCTCTTATGCTAAATTCAAAGTTATCTAGTAATTCATGGCTTGGCGACGAAGATGATGAGGACGACCCCTTTGCTTCGCTAGAACAAGGCTTTGATGAAATGGATTTACAAGCCAATATTGCGAGAGATAAACACGCTAGACTCTGTACTTTAGTGGAGGGCTTAGTTAGCTCACTAAAAATCACTGTTGAGCATGAACTGATTTCAGACGTCTCCGCACAGCTTGTGAGTTTTTTGTACATGTTTATTTCAAACCTCGTCTGACACTTCCAGCTCGATGTACTGTACGAATCGGAAGATGCAAAAGCCTTGATTATTAGTGCACATGGAATGCTTCCAATTCTTGAGATCCTTGAAACGTGTACAGTTAAGAGCCGTCAAAGTATGATTCTTCGCTTGTTAAAAGTTGTTAATACAGTAAGCTTTTCCTTTGTGAGCAAAAATTCCATGCTGATTTTTGTTAGATAATTTTGGATAATGTCGAGATCCAAGAGAATTTGTGTTTTGTGGGAGGTATCCCTATTATAACGAAATTCGCTGCTAGGCAATACTCGAATGAAATTCGCCTTGAAGCAGCTGCATTTGTCAGGCAAATGTATCAGACATCAACGCTAACTTTGCAAATGTTTGTCAGCGCTGGAGGTCTAAATGTTCTAGTCGAGTTCCTTGACGAAGACTATGATGAATCTCGAGACTTGCTTCTCATTGGTGTCAATGGGATTTGGAATGTCTTCGAACTTCAGGTAGCTTAAAAACTAGACTCCTCATTTCCTCTTATTAATTTAGTAATTAGGGCCCAACTCCAAAAAATGACTTTTGTCGTATTTTTTCTCGCAGCAAGATTTTATCGCCTTTAGCTCTAGTCTTAGATAGAGTATTACATGAAGATGATAATCTCTCTGAATTAGTTGAAGGACGTATAGTCAACATCTTCTATCTCTTTTCACAAGCTGAAAACTATGTCAAAGAAGTAGTAGCTGACAGAGTTGTTATCAAACGTACGTTCTGCGGATACTTTGAGACCTTTAGCTGATTATTCGTGGTAGGAGTTCTAAAAGACTTGAGCAGAATGACACCAGTTCATCAAATAACAATGCTAAAGTTTATTAAGAATTTATCTATGCTATCGACAACCTTGGATAATTTGCATGCAGCTAATGCTATTGAACTCCTAATTGATCTATTAAGTTCAAGCATGAAAAAAAACTCTCCACATTTCCGAGAAATCTCAAATCAAGTATTAAATACAATGTATAATCTTTGTCGACTAAGCAAGGTGCGCCAAGAGGATGCCGCGATCAATGGAATAGTACCCCTGCTTCAACGTATCATGAAGACAACTGACCGTCCACCTAAAGAGTTTGCCCTCCCTATTTTGTGTGACTTGGCGCATTCCGGAAAAGTTGGTAGGAAGTATCTGTGGCAAAATAAGGGATTGGAATTTTATGTTTCACTCTTAGGTGACCAATATTGGCAGGTCACTGCATTAGACGCGATTTTCGTTTGGTAAGATTTCAAAATTAATTCCTTTTTTTCGCTTACTCTATCACAGGTTACAGGAAGAGACAGCTAGAGTGGAGAAGTATTTACTTGAAGGAAATTTTATTCTAGCAATCGTAAATTGCTTCAGTCCCCAGAGAGCTAGTGCGTTTGATTACAATCTCTTGGAACCTTTACAGAAACTTTTACGTCTAAGCTCTCCACTAGCCATGTCTCTTGCACGGCCAGATTTATATTCTGGCTTGATTCAAAAATTAAGTCATAAAAAAGCCGTAGTACGGTTGAACCTACTACGAATTGTTCGAAGCATATGCGATCCAAAAGACGAAAATTCACTTGGCATTACGGATCATCGCTTATTCGAAGCCATAAGACGTCTCGCTGAAAGTGATAATGCAGTCCTCGTACGCAATATGGCTGAAGAGCTTGTAAGAACAAAATTCGATACTATCTCAGGAAATGAAACCATTAGGTCTCGACTTAGCCAGGTTAATGTGAGGGGAAATGAGACTGGCGGTTTAGGAACACATGTAAAGTCACAGAAAATTAATCATATTTTTTTATAAGTTAATTATATGAAGAGTGCCTTGTGAAAACCTTTCTTGGCTATTGTTTAGACGCTATTATGTGGGGCCTAGTAGCTACCAGCCTAGATATCGGATTTATCTTCTACTTATCAACTGGACCATTGCTATTTGGCTCAAGTGAACAGATCTATTTGAATTTTGACTCTCTAGCGGGCTAGATCTCATGTTCTGACATACAAAAAATATTCAAATACACTTGAATAGCCTTAAAGCTCAAAAAACTAGAATAAGCTTGGAAAGGATTAAGATGCCAACTGTCACTCCATAAATTCTTGTTGACTATCCTTTAATGCTCCTAATTAGGAGTCTATGAATATACAGTGTTAGGAGAGAATCATGCGGGAAAAATCCTAAGTCGTACTCTAACCCAATACGCAGAAAACTCATTGCTAGGGGTGATCATCTTTGTTGAAAAAAATATCTCTCTATTTTCATATTAAATTCAAAGGACTACATAAAAGAGAATTATAATTTGGCAGCAAGCGGAAGTCAAAAATGGTAAGGGAGCGCTTTGAAATCTTAATGACTAATTATGCTAATGCTTATATATAGTCGTACGAATATTCTACTGTTTGTTTAAAAACTATTATGCACTAGTAAATGGATAAAACATTGTAACTTATGAAAGGTTACTAGGCTTTGGGTTGGGGTCTCAAAGAGGTATAAATGTCTACTTATTTCTTAACTTAAGAACATTTAATGTGTATACAGTTATTTTTTGCAATGATGCTATCACAGCTTATCTGATCGATCTTTTAAATAGAGAATGATAAGTTGAATTTCAAGTAAACTATCTATCTATTTCCACGTGGATTTTTGGTCGGATTTTTCAGTAACGGCTATCTTTGAGTAGTGCTTAACTTCAAGTGGACTTCTAACCATCTTTGAAGCATTTATATTTTTCTTTTCCAAAACTGTAGACATGCTGGCGTAGGAATGAATAATTGTCTCCCAATTTAAAATGTTGCCCTGAATTTTGCAAACTCTTCTATCGTCATGGATCGATTTATTTGTAAGTAAGTTTAAGAACAAAACCAAGCATTATCGATTTACTAAGCCACCAAAATGCTGAGCTGAGAGTGAAGATACCAGAAAATTTTTTGTACTTTATATCAAAAATATTGTACTTGCATTTTTTTTTAAAATTTTTCCTAAAAAAAAAAGGGTTTAAAAATGACCTTATGATTCTGCTATTCTAAAGAGCTTCGACTACAACTACATCCAACCTATATCGCCTTGTTGGTTATAGATGATTTTTTTCAAATATCGAGTGCGTAGATAGAAATCTTGAAATCTTAATTCAACTAAAGATACTGTTTTAAGATAAACCTACTCTTGATTCTTGAGTCTGGATAAGTTTGAAATTTCAGTACATTCCTTTCTCAGCCCGGAAAATTGTTGCATGCTATCAAATAGTGATTCCAGAGCATCGATGCCTTGATATGGAATGAATTGTTTTCCCTGTTGAACTCCACGAACAAAGATGATTCTTGAGCTTATGATCGACAATATATCTAGTGCACTTGCCATGTTGATACTTACTTTCAGCTTGCTCTTTCCTAACTTGAGACCTTATGATTCTAATAAAAGCGACATCATTTCGGGCTGAGCAGAGTTAGATTACCCAAAAATCATCTACCCAAGCTGTGTAATCAACGATTGATTAAACAACAGCAGTACTTGTTACAGCAGTCTCAAAACAAATAGGAAAATCACATATCTTTCATCATCATTCCTCTGTACTTTCTAATACCGCCATTTACCATATTAGAATAACATATCTAAAAGCTCTCTTCTCCAGTCAAAATGTTTGAGTCCTGCAGCTTCCGCAAGAGAAAACAATCTGAAATAGAGAGTTCCTTTCAGGAGCAAACTAGACATTCTATGTCATCAAAAATCAACCATAGCCCCGTATCACAGTATACGCAAGAGCGTTTTAAAGATTCCACCTCAAAACCTCTGACCAAAACAAATTTGGACGAGCTAGACAAGATAAATGAAAAAAATAGAAAGATAACTAAGGTCAAAACACGTATTTCAATAACTGAAGAAGTTCTAAGTATAACTCAACTAGCAAGAGAAGGAGGTCTAGATCTAACAGACCTCAGAGGTGTACGTGAAAGCAAAATTGAGACTTCAAAACTAACAAATTAATAGTACATTGATGATTACTCTGACGATTACTCTGACGATTATTCTGACGATCTGGGTAAAAGCTTGACACAATCAAGTTTAGACGAAAAAACACTTCTCTATCAGTCAAGAATAAGGAAAGCCCTAATTGACGGTGGGATATTTGAGAGTGGATTTTTTGACTGGAATACCCAAACACGTACGCCTATGCCTGAAAATTTAGATGAAATATGGGCTAGAGTTGTACGAGCCAGGCCGGAATCAGAACTCCTCAAAAATTTCGAAAAATTTGAAATTGCAAATACAGAAGCAATTGACGATAATGAAATAATCAAGAGCGTAGTCCCTTTAATCGAGGGTGATGTTATTGACCCAAGACTTAGGCGGTGTAGAGCTTGGTTTTCAAACCTGAAGCCTATAGTAGAAGGAATTCCTATAGTAATGCCTAGTACCTTTTGGGGAGCATCACGCGAAAAGCCCAAAAAAATGGTATTAGAAGAATTATCTAGCCTGGTGGAACCATCATTTGGCAGTTTTAGCATCGCACCGAATTTCTTTTTCGAGGTAAGTGGTCTAAAAAGAAGAGCGTTAGGGCCAGAAATTCTGGCCACACATGATGGAGCGGTGGGGGAAAGAGGCCAAATAGCCCTTCGATCATGGAGGTCAGGTGAGCTCAAAATAGATAACAAGGCTCATACTTTTGCTATAACATATAGTACCGGCCTCCTAACCATCTATTCAGTCCATGGCGAACTGTCCAAATATCGTTCTAATGGCATCGACTATCATATGTACAAAATCGACGAGTACTTCTTGGCGGGCAGTGCAGATCATTTTAGAGCAGGAATAACTGCATACCGCAATCTTCGTGATTACGCAGGAGAGATTTGTGACGAATCGATTAAAATTGCAAACCGTAGAGCGGAGGAAGTTGAGAGGGAGAAAGAGGAAAGGATAAAGATGTGGATGTGGATGTGACGTTGTTATTTGTGACAGAGATATGAGGACGAAAAATCCGTAGTCTTTCTTCTTTGAAGTGAAACGCTAACTACTACTCGGGTTTAAAATTCCAATTGGTGAAAACTTTACAGGGGTATACATGCTTAGTAATGCAGGCCCTAGTTTTGCTGATCATCCCTGCAACAAAATTGATCGATCCTTTTCGGGCCTCTGATTTGCTTAGACAAAAACACAAGACTAGTGAGGTTCGCGTCTGTTTTGCGTAAGCTTTGCTCCTAAATTCAAAAGACATTGAAAATATAACTGACAGTTATTTGTGTTTTCACCAAAACTATGAACTGTAGAGCAATAAGAAAATTAGAATTTTGGCAGGGGTAATTTGGTTAGTTCAACCCATGATAATCTACTAGAATTTTAGGCACCAAGTTCTATCAACTAGACGACAATACATAGTTTAGACTTGTTGTGATTCTAATCCTAGTTTTCAGTAACTGTTCGTGCACACTAGTTGTGGGCGCTAGACATATTGGGCTTCATTGGTTTCCAAGGAAACAGAAGATAATAATTGGAATAGAGTAGAATAGAACAGAATAGAATAGAGTAAAATAGAATATATGCCATTACTCCGAATACTGAAGATCAAGAGAAGATTCTAGTACGTAGAACTAGTGTAGAACCGGGCATCGGTAACACATATTTAGAGGGACTTTTTCTCCTAAGGTAATCATAGCTAAATTTAGATATAAATAGTCACACAGAAAATTTCATTAATAAAGACTTGTGTATAAACATCATCTACCAGTTTCCATATCCAAACTACTCTCTACAAAAATCCTATATTTAGGTAATTACTCGGTTCCTGAAAAAGACGTTCTATCCATAACAAGACTGAAATGAGCTCGAATGATTTATCATTAATGAGTCTCAAATCAATTTCTTCTATGGTTTCTTCAAAATTTCCATATCAATGCACTACATGCATGCTTGCATGAAAGAAACCATCTCAAGAGATACTCTTTACATTAAGATCCCTAAGTTATTGAGTTCTTATAGTTTTGCTGAATACTTAGTGTGCTGGTTTTTATGTCCTGATAGCGTTTCCATTTTTGTTTAAGTTGCTTCCACCAACTAGCAATGCTTCTTCGCCGATCAATCAAAATCGGGAGCCTCCATATTGCCGAATAATTTTTACAAGACGTCTCAAGGTAGTGTTGTAACCCTATTCGTTCAGAATTATCTACATTTACTTCCATCTGAATAGTAAAGTCGACAAGCAATTGATCAAGATCAAAGACAAATTTTATGTCAAAATCAATAGTTTGAGACTTTTAAGAAAACAAGTTGCCATTCTGATCTCATCATCATCATTATCAATATGAAAGTTATAAAGTCCTGAGTCCTCCCATTGATCTACCAGTAGAAGTGCCCACTTTCTTGAATGTCTTTTGCAAGTTTTATATGTATAACCGTATTTTATATTATAATAAGAATCTCTTGGATGTGGTGCTAACAACTGCAAGATGAAATTTTCTTAGCGTCTGACTGCATTTAAGTAAAATATCTTACAATAGAATAGGTTTGATGAGCATTTGAAGGATGATGCTAGAAAAAATTGGATAACAATTAGGCATAACACTAAACACGACGCGACATGACGCTGCTTCGGCGAAACGACAAAAAATCTCGGCTAAGCAAAATATGTGATATATTCGCAAGGATGATCAGCAAAACATAATAGTATGGGTACGGTACGATTCACACTCAATATACCATTTCCTTGGATTGTTAGCTGGGTGTTATCCAGGAGACGGAGAATATGTAAACACAGTTACTTTATCCATACATGATCCCATAGAAAATTTAGATTCATTTCTGATTGCAAGAATCAAGACAGAAAGTGAAATGGAGACTGTTGACAGATTAAACAGCTTCGGTGCTGAGCATCGGGTCATTTTTGAAGTGATTTTACAGAAAATGCAAAAAAAAAATTCTGTCTGGCAGAACTCAAATAGATAGAGGTTCTATTAGACCTGTTGGTGAGTCGTGATATCTGGAATTCTCTTATTCGAGATCAGTCTGATAAATTGAATGACTTTTTATCAGTCCGACACCAGCATGAAGAATTATTACAAATTATACGGCAATTAAGTCCCTCCTGAAGTTCGGATGGTGTAACGGTATGCTATCCAGGTTATTCTTTTAAGTAGAGTCTGTGTAGCTTTGACACCTTCTCCACTTGAGACGAAAGATCACTGCTTCGAAGCTAGTAGACCGTAGACCCTACATCAAGGAGTGAAATGTCGACGTTGATAGAGGTACACTTGAACAACCAAAGCTTTTTGAGATTTTTCTCTCCGATGAATATTCACGGAAGAGAAAGTACAGGAGGTAACTTCATTTCTCGTAGTGGTATTCGCAAATACTGTTTGAGTGTGAGTGTCCCATTAATCTCAATCACGTATTCATAATCTCTTGTCCTTGATAGTCTTAGACTCCAAAAGGACATTTTAAAATAAAATATCTTCCTGATGAGTAGCACGTATTGGACTATTGCAGGAGCTGGATCCAAGGAAAATTATTTTCCTAGGAGCTGCCTCAAGTGCTTTTTCGAAATCCATCAAAGCGACGCATGGTTCTTCGATTTAGTTTAGGGTAGATATATTTATGCAAGCAAATAAGGCCCAAGTAAAGAAAGAGTATGATTTACCTGATATTCAAACAAAAAAAGACTTATAAGTTTGTATTAATGTAGTTTTCTTCCAGCCGCCTGTAGTAATACCATATTAAAACGATTTACTTTATAAGTTGAATCAAAACTAAAGTGTTTGATTGATGTTTTTCCATTTTCATCATCCATAGATAGGACCAGAAATTACAATTCACTCGTGACGTTTCATTGTCGACGACTTCATGTCTGATTTCTAGGAATAGACCTACAGACTGCTTCTTTTTTTTCCTCTTGGAACTCGGTCGAGAAAAGCTATGTCACGGTTCGACCATCATGTCTAGTTTCTTTCATTTTTGTTCCGGATGTTTTAATATAGCCATTTTGCTCTTAACACATTTTCTTTTCAAAGTTCGGCCTGGAATTTTCTTTCTGTATTTTGCTCTTCTGTGCTAGCATCTAGTACTTAGTTCAAAAAAACTCGAGGCTATCTCATCATTCTCATTGGGACGAAGTATTCTGGTGTCTTCGTTTTCTTCACTAACAAAAGCTTTCAAGATCAAAGCTTTCACACCTTCCTTAAAATACCACGATCATAAAATGTTAGGAATATCTGCGCTAGAATGTGAAATACTACATTCATCACAGAGTTGCCGGGGTGCTTGTAATGCTCAAACAAAGTTGGGCACCTCTTCCCATTCCGTGAGGTAATGGGCAAGTAAGATGGTTCTTCTAATCCGTATCATCACTACAATAGTAATCCCGCTAACTTAGGGTAAAGACCTATCCAATATCTATTCTGTTAATTTTAAAATTTTAATTAACTCTAATCATGAGTATCAAGCTTTAGACTTTGACCTCGTATTTTGACGATAATCTTTTAATACTCATCGAAACATGCCAGGTTGATCCAGAAATGTTATTAAAGTGAATATGAGGCCAGTTAAATAGAGCTCGATGTTTAGTAAGTCCCCCATATGCATCTACAACAGCGTGACATCCTGCTGGCTTACTTTTAATGAGTTTCAAACAGTCTTTGGATGATAAGAAATCCAAGGCTTCACTCATGATCAAGCAAAGCCTGACTTGCATCTATTGCTCCTCTTCTCTCAAGTTCGGATTGTGAAATTTCATGTAATCTATTACTCTATTCCAAACAGCCTCCATAAAGTTCAGATCAGATGACTTTGTTGGCCAGTCAATGGCCTCCCTGCAATCTCTTCCGGTGTGCTTTCTGCGCTATGAGTAGAAGTATTATCATGCATACCTGCCATCTTTCCAATTTACGACCAAGAATTACACCAACAAGATCTTCACTTAACTGCAATGTTTTGTCGACAGTGAGGCCGAGGAGGGCTGTAGGTAGCATCTAGCACAGTGAAAGCATCTTCTTACAGATAAAGATTTAGAGAGCGCTTTAACCTTATTTAGATTCATAAATACTTAGACCTGCATCTTACTTGAAGGCACTGATTTCTTAATCAGCTTTTATACTTTGATATGGAAGATAGTATTTGTGACGAGCCCATCTCTATGAAATTTCCAATTGTAGCCAGTGCAATCGAAGGCCTACATGTTGACCAACCTCAATTAGTGAAAATATGTGAGCCCCTTTACTATAGTAAGAGGAACTTCAAATATTCTTAAAATTTGAAAAAGAAAGAAATTTGATTTTGAGAGGTGTATCGTTGAGTAAAAAGCAATAGGAGGGAAAAAGAGTTCTTATTAAGAGTCAATAACTAAGGCTAATATATCAAGAAGTCATAAAACTTACGCAAGACAGATGTTTGATGTCTGGCCGTTATAGAAGGTAATCGTGAGCTAACTGAAGATCAAATGTTATAAATTTGAATAGGATTTGCTGTATGATACAAGCTTGATTTGAACCAACTTAGCAGAGTGTACAAAATCGTCATCCGCATGTGAAAAGCATTATACAGACTCCCCTGTTACTTGGTTACAGATCATGCTATATTGGGTTTAGTGGACTCAGAGGCAATCCCTGTCCCCTCTCCATTATTCCCAATTCCCCATGACATACAAGGTTCCATAGGCATAAATAAATAGGGGTGTGGGAAAAAAGATGCATGAACGTGGCTCGGCTCATTGGTTACCTGCACCCGTCCGTCGGTCCCGCCCCGGGCCACTCACTCACCCACTAGTGCTAATCCACTTTTTATCACCCCTGCTTATTTCACTTTGCAGTGTATTCCCTCCCCATCCCCATCCCCATCCCCATCCGTACACTAATACACTGCCCATTAAGAGATAGACAACTAGCATAGTAAACTATCCACAGCATATTATAGCCTCAAGAAAGGCACACAAGTAAACAGAGTGGTAAAATTATTTACAGTAGGTACTACGATTTTCATCCACTTTTCTATATTGAATAGTTGTTTCCATAAAAGCTAATTCTATTTCCACACAGGGTAGTTAAACAACTCTACAATCTGGTAGCTGAAACAAAGTAGAAGTCGTATGTCTATCTACTTGATACCATGAAAGGGAGTGAGCCATTGCATTTAAAATCGTGGCGCTGTTCGGCTCAGCTACAATATTTTGGTCGGGGCTCAATGGCTTTAGTTTTAAAGCCACTGAATTTTTGGAATTGTTTGATCAGGAAAAAGAATGAGAATTTAGGGATCCAATACAGTTGGATAGAAAATCCCTAGGAGTAGGAAGAATTAATGATTCAAAATCGGAATTAGTAAAGAGTAATGTTCGTTGCCAAATTGAGAATCTACCTCTACCCTTACGCATCTACAATCCAAGTAGTGAGTAATTAACTCCACAAGTACTTTATTTGCGTTTTCAAAAATCTCTAGTTAAAATCCTTTCTTTTCTGTAATCTTTGCCCAAGAACGAGTGAGATTTTGAAAGACTTACTTCAGTGCGCGCACAATTCTAATTCTTAAGACTAAGAAAAAGATATAGACTAAAGTTGAGGAGAATTGACACGAAGAACACAAGTACATTTAGCATCGAATTATTATTTGACTTTATAGTAAACACCGAAAGGCTAGCAACACCTAAACACTTCGTCATCAATAGCAGAAATGCACAGGTTACTACATTTAATACTAGCAAGATTCTATAAAGATTCTACAGACTTCAAAATATCATCTATTCATTGATAAAATGCTTTTATCCAATAAACTGTAATTTGATCTTTGCTAGGTCCATTTTTACACAAAATCAGCCTTCATAATTATGACTCATCTTTTTTTGCAATAGCACACAATGATTTAGCACAGCACTACGTGCGTAGATTCTTTCTGAGACCGATAAATGTGATATCATTCATACAGCATTGGTAGACTCCAGTAGAGAATCAACCCAAAATTCGATGAGCATTAATAGAGTTAACTAACCCTATATTTTGTACTTATGTCTGGGTAATTAGTACGCAACACTGGTTGAGGTCAGGAAAGCTTTGGACTAAAGTATGTGAATATTGGACAGATAATTTGATATTATTGCTAGTCAATTCTCATCAGAGATAGCATTAGACGATACCATTCTCTTTTCCAATAAACCCGAGAATTTCAAAGAGTGGGAAACTTTAACCAGCGCGCAACGAATGACAGTGAAAACGAAAGCGAAAACGAATTCTAGCAAGGGAAAGAAGCTCGCTTTACTGGTTATTCCGTTCCGCTTCCCAGAGTTTACTGTGCGGGCGGCTGCGTTGTGGCCCTGGAGATGGAGGATTCTGCCAAAAATCACTGGCAACTAACTTTCACTGCACAAACTTATTTTTTACTGGCTGAATCTCTAAATCGCACACTCTAATCGCACCTCTTAGGTGGGTCACTTACTTTTGGCGTTCATTGATTGGTTTGGCGACGTACCTGCGTTTCTTGGGGAGAGCCCTGTTACGTTGGGGCTGATCGCTGCTGAGTGTCAATCTTTAACTGGGCCTTCACGTTTCCACCTACCTACTTCTGAGCCTACGCGCGCACGACTTTGATCATTAGAAACAATTGACATTAAGATAGCTGATTGACGGTACTACCACCGAAGTGTGAGTGAAACAACGGCGATGCCTTCAGGTCAAATCTGCAGCGATTTAAATTTATATTTTCAAATTCATCGCTTTCAAAATCACAGAAGGGATTTCACGGTCAATGTTGTGTTTTCGCGACCGTCCAGCTCTAAAGGGTTGAAACAGTAGCACAGTGACGCTGTCCACCTACGGATTAAAAAAATTCAAACGTCCATACCTGACGCAAGATTCGTTGTAGATTCTTTGTCATTATGGATCGGCCCTCCACTTCAGGTCTGGCATCGCAACCCGCTGGAAGACTTAAATTAGACAATGGTACTCCTAGAACGGCACCCTTAATTACAACACGAAGAACCCCGAAAATGCTACGATCTACAGTGTCAAATTCCTCACTCTCCTCACAACCTTCGATGTCTCCTTATCAATTTATTGCCATTGCCCGAGAAGCTATGAAAAATGCCTTGGAGGAGAATAGGTCAAAGGCAGCTGAGGCCAAAAGTGTCAGCAACGAGCTTAAACCAGGGGTTACAATTGATTTGAGCCACAGAATGATCCAACGTTTTCCTGATGAAGTAGTAGATATAATCAAGAATGAGCTCGAGAGGTAAACGTACACAAGTGGAAGGCTTGCTCAGTTTGTGCTAATAAAACCCTTTTTTTGAATTTAGACTTGCACTGTCACACAATCAAATATCCATGTTTCCTTCAAGGTTTTCCGAGTGTAAATCACTCCGATATCTTAACGTCCGAAATAACGTTATCCGCGAATTCCCGCTTTGTGTATGTCAATTAATCTCGTCTGATTAGAAAATCTCACTAATTATCGGGTTAAAAGATTTGCGAATTGCCTTCCCTTGAAATATTGGATATCGGAAAAAATAAACTGAAGGCTTTGCCTTCTCAGATTGTCAGACTTTCTTCTCTAAAGGTTTTATCTATTCAAAAAAACCGCATCGAGATGTTACCTCTATGTCTAGCAGATATGGCATCATTACAGGTCCTTAAATTAGATGGAAATCCAATTCGCTTCCCACCAAAGGAAATTCTACAACCTCATTCCGGGAGTTCGTTTACAGGCTTTTCTCCAGATAATGAATATGATGAACCCACAATTACATCAAATATTAAGAAATTTTTAAAACAAAAGCAGATTTCTGATCGATCTGAACAAGAAGTTGGTGTCGGTGAATCAAGTGAAATTGCTGAGACTCTACGTCCAGTTAAACGTGCTTTCAGCGGAAGATTTCCAATTAAAGTTAATGGAGCTGAGGTCTCTGATGTACGTTCACCCGCTTTAGCTCGTCCGCCTCCGATACCATCGAGATCTCATTACCGAGGCCTCTCTCAACAAAATTCAGCCTTGCGAAAACCATCCGTTATGCCATTAGCCATTGGCAATTCCAATGAAAGACTTCGAAGTAACAGTGAGGTTATATTTCATCCGCAGCGTGAACAACGTATTATAAGCCAACTCAGGCGCATGTCCGTATATCCAAAAATAGCGTCTGACTTAGATACAGTTGATGAGACTAAGTCTAATCGATATAGTCATTATAGAGGTTTAAGCCATGGGTCTGCTATGGCTGGAAATCAGGCCAATGTAATTTCTAGTTTCAAAAGTCCCCTTAGTCCAACTGATTCCATAACTCAATCAGCAACTTATATTCGGTGCTTGTCAAGTCTCCCAGAGTGCAAACGAGAATCAAACTCACCCGACCTAGATGTTGAGGCTGCAAAGAGTATATTATATGCTCTATTTCAAGTTCATCCGCTTATTCAAAGCTTATTAGGTGTAGCTCGTGATAGCACAAATAAGCGTACCAGTCTTGAGCGAGTACTCTACAATGCTAGTACACACGTGGTTGAGCTTGATAAAACAATTCAGGACTTTATGATTCCTTCGAAAGATGAGGAAGAAGGATCTAACTCTCGGTCTAGTGAGAATGTTCGACATGCATGTGTGACATGTGTAAACGCTTATATCCACGTTCTTAACTTACTACAAAGTAATATAGATTCATTAATTGAAAATGTAGATCCTCGATACGTTCGAACCTTGTTACTTCTTCTCTATGGGAGTACCTGTGAAATACATGCAGCGCATATGAGCTTTATTGAAAACGGTGGCCCTGAATCACGAAAGAAGTCAAAAGGTCCTGTTAAACCGTCAATAGAGGGAAACTCTCAAAGTCGGCCAAGAGAGAAGACTAGTATACCAAGCATTCAAAGGTCCAGAGCTGAATCAAGGAAAAGGAGTGCTACTGTCATTCAAGCCTTAAATATTAATCAGATACCTTTCAGCTCATATCTTCATCCATCTTTGAATGGAAGTCGTTCTATGACAACTTCAAGTAATAACTCGCAAGAAACATACAAAACACCCAGTGGCTCAGGAACTCCGATTCATACAAGTAGTTTTAATGAAGAAGATAGAATTTTTGATAAGATTTTCTTACAAGTACAACAAACCTTGGAAATAACAATTAAAGCAATGCCGTCTGTTCGCAACCAATTTATAACTGCTATGAAAGCAAATAATCAACTATCGGTCACGGATCAATCTAAGGATATCTGGCAAACACTTATTCAAAAATGTCTTTCCGTTGCGCAAAAAGCAGAAATGGTCAAACATGTCATGTCTTCGATTAAGTTAAAGGAACCTGGTACTCGAACTCACGGTAGATTCTGGGAACTTTGTTACTCTATGATTAAAGTACAATGAAATGTAGTCGCTTAGATTTCAAGACAAACTAACATATTACAGACATTCACTGAGCTAGTTCTGAAGGTAAAAGAAGCTAAGAGCAATACTAATTTACTGAGCAACGACGTTATTATAATTCTTCGACCGCTGCAAAAGGCAATCAAAGAAACTAGTCGGCTCATCCAATCCTCACCCTGGTCCTGCTTGGCTTCCTCAAAATCTATAAGTCGTAATAATCAATATGACTCTGAGGTCATCACATGACAAGAAGTTCATAACAGATTTTTTTTCGCAAATAGATGTTGATAAAGACGAAATCTACTTGAAGTCAACAATCATTATGTATACAGTATATACAGTTACATACTACAAGTGGAACTCTTATCAATTTTGAGTCAAATGTCAAGTCATACAAGACGACTTATTAATTTTTGACACAGTCTTATCTTGAGCAAAACGTCAGCGAAACAAGGTTCTGATCAAAATACATCTTTGAACTAAACCAGTTTTCCAAGATTATTTATATTTTTTGCATATTGCATTTTGTTGAATAGTGAAAAGGGCTTCAATGCAATTCCTGACCTTATGTAAGGTTCCAGTAACTCTATCATTGAACTCTTTGTTCCGACGGAATATGATTCAAAAAATGTGATTGGATAGAATATTGTAGTACTTGAGTATTTACAGCTAAACTTGCTCAATAGAAAGATATCAGTTGAAGGGGCAGGTCAGGTCAAGACATGCAATTCTAAAATATTGCTGGTTCTCGCGCTTCAGCAAGAAAGAGATTACAAAGAGAATAAACGTAGCAAAGCTCACGAAGGTTTGTATGAATATAAGAAGGTCTCCGGAAGATTTGTAAAATAAAAAAAACAAAAGGTCACGCAATAGTTATTAGTAAGAGGTTATCAAAAAGATATAGGATTACCTTCAATAATTATCAAGAGGGTGAAGTAAGTTACATAGATGCTTAAATTAAGTTTCTCTAACAGTCTTCCTGCAAATACTCTCATTTCTATGATCTATCTATATTCATTAAGCATTTAGTGTACCTGTCAACTTACGATATTTTCAGTCATTCGATGACGAAACGACCAAAAAGATATCTTAAGCTGACCTTCTACAATAGCGATATGATGCCAAATAAGGCAAATACATTTTAGCTATATCGTAAATTCTAGTATCGAGTTTAATTTACTGATTATTTGTAACATCATGGCTCTTTTTCGGATATCGGATTAACTAACTCCATAGGAGGTGAGGCACTTAGCTAACGACGCCCCCTATTCTTCACTTTCATCTCACGTTTCTCTCTGTTTATACAGCCACAGCATATAATTAATACGGCTCAATACGCATTAATCATTCAGTCCATCCTAGATAATCTTAATTTTCAACCCAAACTAATCAATCCACGCGGTTACAACGGCCTGAAACCTGAAACGTGGCAGAAGCGACTCTTCATCGTCGTAACGCAGGTGAAATCTGTAGGCTAATGGCAGACAAACAACAGCAGTGATATTTTCGTGAATCAAAAAAGATTTACTTACCGAATTGATTCTAGATTGAGATCAACATGTATATCCTTGCACGTGTAAACTCGCGAGATTACTATTCCAATTGTGTCACTTGGAAGAAGAGATAGGGTCAAGCACTTCATGAATTGCAAGCCACGCGTCGCTTCTAACATTGGAGGAAATAATTGATGCTAAGATAGGAATTTATGGCACAACTTCTAGTTTTCTAAACCATGTTCACAGAGATGATTAAAAGATACTCTGTCTAGTTGGAGGGCGTCTGGAACATAAACGAGCTTGGAATTGCCCTTGGAGTTTGTACGAAAACGCGAACACGTGCCTCACCATAGAACTAAAGGCCCTATAACAAGACTTTACAGAGTTGCGAATGGGACTCAATTCTTGAGTGGCAACTAGTCCAAATTTTTGCTTGCATCAAACCTCATGTTTTCTTCAAGGGCAAGAAGTCACAGACTAGACTAGTTGGTTTGCAAGAAGACAGACCTGATTGGAAATACACTACATCAGAGAACGGACGGATGAAACGTCAAATAGAATTGCACTTGGTTGACTCAATAGCAACAGAGACTCAAGATTAAAAGGCTCTCTAAGTCTTAAAAAAACATAGTCGAGAAACCTTTGACTCAGAGATGAGGTTTGCAATTATTGAGAAGGCCCAGGTTGGTTTGAAAACAGGCCAAAATTGTAGCAAAATAACCGGAACTCGTGTGAAAAAGAAAAAAAGAAAAGAAAGGCTTGAGAACGCTGTTCATGGTCTTTCTCAAGAATCCAGTTGATTTGAGTGGCAATTTTCGTAATTGTAAAGTCCTTAGATTTTAAAATTAATATATAGATTAAGGACGTGCATGCGTCAATTCTTATGTAATTAAGTAGCTTTAGCTTAACTTTTTGATCGGCTGGTTGTTTGGATTCTGTTATCTCGGATTGTACAAATTAGTCGTGAAAAATGATCAATTTTTGTCGGCGACACGATTATTGAACGTATCAGTTCATAATTATCGTCATCAGACTTTCACTTTCGCCAATTCTAGTGCCTTCGGCTTTTATATGGAGGTCTCGAAGTCCTCACTCGCTCATAAGACAAAAGGACTAGTAATTGATGTCATTAATGGGACCAATAATGCGGGAATGAAGCTTTACTCTCTAATAGCTGAGCTTGAGGGGAATGGAGTGCCACTAGCATACTTGTTCGTTAAGAAATGTGTCTCAACTGGAATTATATCACAAGTTCTAGATCAGTTACAAAGGCCATTAATTACTTCTAGTAGGATTAACTCCTTCATTCTTTGGCTACGAGAAAGATAATTCCGAAATTAATGCTTCGAAACAAGTTTGGTCTGCAGTGAAGTCCAACTTTGTCTCTGGCATGCCGAACGTGCCATAAGAACAAAATCTATGGATAATAGCAAGGCAGACTCGCTAAAAAATTATCATCATTGCGAGGCTATTAATTTGATTCCTTACCTTGAAATATGCTGGGGGTCGGCAAAATGTTTCTTTTTGAAACGAGAGAAATAAACTACTGGGTATTTTTAGCCGTCCCTTTAGTAGGTACCCCAAAATATCAGATCAGTACGGGAATCTCCGATCTCATGGCATAAGAAATCGTGATTGTGTCAATAAGTCGGGAGGGATGGGAAAAAAGCGCATTTTGCATTATATTACAAGGCACTCAATTGTGCGGTTTTGAAAAAGGAATTTGCGGTTATTATAAGTCCACGGGTATAATTGTAGACTTGGTCGTTTTCGATATGCTCTCCTATTGGGAAATTTACAACATGATCAACTAATGTCAGTACCCGAGCTGGGGGACGTTGAAACGCCAGAGTGGAAGGCATTCTTCAAGGCTATGTCCTTCAAACCACCACGTCATAAAAAGCTTTCCAAGGAATTGCTCATTGCAGAAAATGAACGTGTCAAAATTATTCTGCAGGAGACTGTAGATGGAGCTTTGCGTGTGCAAATTGTCAGTATTGGTTCAGTATTTATTGAAAAGGAACGAGTCGAGAATATTAGCTTCTTGATTGATGATAATTCACATGACTGAACAAGCATAAGCATTGGAGGCGTTTAGGGAGGCTAAGCCTGGACAGTTGAGCATGTTTGCAAGCATGCTATCGAGATACTAAAAGGAGAGAGCTCAAGAAATGGGTTGGCTTTCTCTACAAATACTTGTTCAACTTAGTGCAGTGCCTGGAAAACTCTAGACTCTGTGGGAGCGTTCGGATTTAAGACACATGCACTCAATCCTATGCGGCTCTCACGGCCTGCAAGTTTTGTTTTAAGACCTGCCCTTTTCTGGAAAAGATGCCAACAAACTGCAAATTACTACAGACATTGGCCATTGGCAAGTTCTTTAAAAACAGCCGACCCGAGCCGTCATCACATTTCAGATCATGTGATATAAATAATGTAAAACTTATGCAGTGGTCACTCTTTGCGTTAAACTAAACTCAGTGCTGAATTCTAAAATCTGTTAAAATTACGAAGTAAACTAAGTTGAATATAACTCAGTATTTATCTCAGCTACATTGGAAATGAGCTCGGGATACAAACGTTATTGATGTCAAGGTCCAGGCGTTAAGGTTGCTAGGTCAATGGAATAAGGAAGGAAGGATTACTATACCCTGTATTATTATTATTGTTTACATTATGTAGTCCGCGGGGAAAACCAAAAGGTATAAACTGGACCAGCGGACCTGTAATTTTGAGTATTAGTTTTTAGTTAAAAGAGATTTCAAGTTATTCAATCTACTCTAAAGTTCATTCTTTTAGCACTTCCGTGAACATAATTTTAATAAAATCTTGACATCATTACCAATAACATATATTTATAGTGTTATACAAGGAATAATTTCAAGTCATGGGCATATTTGTACACCAATTGGAGCAAATTCGTGAGATTCTCGGCCTTTGATCTATCGTCAAGCTTTTTTCTAATTTTTTTCTAAATTTATTTATTGTGAGTGCAGCCTTGAGGCTATGATACAATGACAGTGTCTATTTACATTTTAGATGATCCAAAATTTTCAATAGGTACACTCATGCCTCAGATTTCCATTTGGAGATGTCACGTCGAAGTACAATTGCTTTTCCTTCACAAAATTGGCTACTCTTCATCCGTAAACATCCATTCAAGGAAACTGCAAACCCTGGATTATCCAGACATACCTTCGTCATGTAAATATCCGCCGCGCGAAATGTGGTAAGATGAAGTGTTGGATTCGAATCATCAATCTCCCTTTCTCGAGTGAGTTGGGTGCCCAGGCTACCCAGACTCTACTTGGATGAAGGACCTGGACTGTACACCACACTAATATATCTGACCCTTCTCAGCCCTTCTCAGGCTTTACATTCATCCACTGGTGCGTAGTAGGAATTAGATGTTTTTAGGGCTTCTCTACTTGCCATTGTAGCGTTTTGCATTATACATCCCACTTCTTTCTAATTGCTGTTGCCAACATCTTTTGTCAAAGGATGTAAACAGGTACATGTTTTCTTCCATGGCAGGAGGAAAGACCTAGCTGGAAGTTAGAAATGTTTTGATTGAATTTTTGCTTACTCAGCTCTTTAATAAGAGCTTGAAGTTGGTGGGAGCGACACCGCGTGTGGATTCTGAGTCGTCAAACCCTTTTGTTAACTGTTTTTTTACTGTAAATAGGCAAGCTGCCTTAAAAGCCCTGATGTGACTACACATTTCTCGCACTCCCGATAAGTGACGATGTCGTGCAGGTATTCGATTATTTATCTATGCATGAAAGACCTAGTAACATGCCTTCTCCATAGTAACTTCGTTGTCTAAATCTGCTTCAAGATTATTTATTCAATTCATTTCATGAATTTATTTTTATGTGAAGCAGAATCAATAAAAAATTTCATTGCAAAATCACTACACAAAAAATTTGTTATCGTTACGACTTGAATTGGCAAGTTTCTGTTAGCCTATTCTTTGATGATTTTTGCCTATCCATAAGGTTCATGTTAGAATTACCTGGGTAGAAACAGTGGGGTTTATGAGACAAATATAATCCAAAAATCATGTACATTTCAAACGGCAAATAAAAATCAGCTTTTTATCTATCGTGATCAGACCAAAACTGTTTTTTATTTTCATCTCAAGATACATTTTCTGTCCTGAATAATATCAGAGGTCATATATTTTCGTAAATATTCAACTTATCTAGAGCAAATGAACATACGAAGTCATTAAAAAATTTACCACGTAGGATAATCTTGGATTGTAAAAAAAATATTTTTTAAACAAAGTTATTAAGTATATTTTCTTGCCCTTTAGATATTACATTACTTGAGAGAGCTCGACTCCCTCCAAAAAAAAGAAGAAAGAATTTCACTCATATCGTAAATTAGTCCGAGCCTTTCTTTCAATTGTAGGCTAGACTCTAAAAAACAAATTTCCCTAAAATTTTATTCTTTTTTGCAAAAATCCAGAAAACATTCAACTTTTGTATTGTTTGTTCTTCAAATAAGTGTTGACCAAAGGAGATTTAAAGTAAATAGAAGCGATAGTAGTAGACTACTAGTACTGTTTAGAATGAGATTTGAAGATGCATTTGGGACTCGACCACAACATTCTCGGTCGTAAGTGACGTTGTTAAATTTAGCAGCCACTTGAAAGACGGTGCCATTTCCCACATTGTAGTAATCAACATTGAGAAATTTGGGAGGGTATTGCCAGGTATCATTACAATTTTGAGCATTTTCTCCGAGGCTTCCAAATCCAGTTATGTTATTGGTAAAATTTAGAAGCGGGAGATTGGGAACAAGCAAAGAATTCCCTAGAATACTAATTTCATAATTTAGATTGTGATTTATGATGTACATTCGCTGTGAAGCATCCTGAGGAAGCAAGCCCGGTGGCCTTTCTACAGTGCATGGGAAGGCTCGATCGGTTGGACTAAAAGGAGTTTCCCACATCTGAGAAAATTGATCCATTATCCATGGAACAGCTGTTTGGTTTGCTTCATAGTCCATGAAAAAAAGAACGCGCTTACCAGTCAATATCATTGAACTAAGTGTTGGCCAATCATTCCTCATCATTGGTATTTTTGGTGGAAGATAGGCGTAAGGTAATAAACCAGAATCCTCTACATACGGTGCTATTTGTGTAACTGGTCTATAGTCGCCATTACCAAGTAAAATAGATACTATGTCATACGGATGTGAAGAAACCCAATCTCGAACAACACCAAGATAGTCGGTTATTGGCCCAGCATCAAGAATTTGACAAGAAGTATGGCAAAAATGAGGTGTCTCGTTGATGAAGCGGATTTGAGCTTGTAGGAGCCTTATACCATCATTTAGTTGTGCGGTGACAGACAGTGCCTGGTTGGCGCCTGCATTTCCAGCTCTGATAAACGGCGAGTTATGGGCTGATACTTCAGTTATATTACTATACTTTCGCGAGCAAAATTCAGGATAATTGTTGCAAGGAGTCTCGTTAATAGGAGTAGGTGTCGGCGAGGAAGATATGCTATTTTCTGTGCTATTTGCAGTAGTTGAGGGTCGACCTGTGAGCAATGTTTGAGTTTCTGTCGATATGGCTTCACCAGTCACATTTTCAGCATTTGTGCCAATACCAAAAATGGTTGTAGTTCCAATAATCGTGGTACGAGTCGTAGTATCATCAGTAATAGTTGAGATCACAGGTGCAGTACTAATGGGACTTGAAGTTACTGTGAGTGTCGACAGGTAGGTTTTATAACTCCCGGTTGGAACCGTTGACACAGCAGGCCCAGTTAAGGTCAGCAGACTTTCAGGAATCGATGTTGTCTCTTCTGCTGCGACAGAAAAAATATCGACGGTGAACAGTAGAAATATTAGCAAGATGTCCATTGCAATTCTCTATTGATACTTCATGTTTCTTCAATGCCACTGGGGATTTGAGGTTCGTAGCAATCAGATTTACCTATCTGAGATTTCCCATGAAAAATGCAGCATGCATATGTGATTGGACAAAATAAGGTAATGTAACTTTGAAAACTGAATTAAAGCATGGTTGGTACAAAAACTCTGGTTAATAAGAGCTTCACTCAGTTTGGCTGACTATTGTCGATCAGATTAATTAGAGTTTGATTGATAAAAGCTTAGCCACAGGCCAACTACAGCGCTCCCTGGTCCCTGTTGGCTGGGTACGCACGGTCATGGGTATAGACGCTGGAAATTGAAAGAATATGCTCGTCATTCCAATATAATCAACTTCTTATTCACATCGGACTAGAACATAACATCCTCTTCAATGAATAACTAAGAAACTAGGTGGTGATCGTTATTATCAATAGCGTCAGTTAGCCGGACTATTGTCTTCCATGAACTGAAATCGCAGCAAAACCTATCTAACCCTACAATCCAAGATGAAGAATGTAATATCATCTTAGACAGTTTACAGTGCAAATAGTTATAAGTCTCAATCTCTATTGGACTCCTGTCGCTGACATCCATGTATCCTACTAATATCTCTTCATAGCCATTTACGTGCGTTTTAACCCTATTTTCACGATTATCCTATGGCCATTGATAAAGTCAAAATCGCCATGAACACTCTAGTCCCTCCTTATGTGCGATCTTTGATAATGTCTCATCCTCATTACCCCGAGACATTGCCAGTAAGTCAAACAGTTAGCAATCTACTTACATATGTCTTTTGCATTTCCAGCATCAATGTTCAGCAGGTTTTCGATAACAGCAACTGCCGTAAATAATACATATATTATGTCTTGGAACAAGCTATTCCTTTTCCACTCGTATATTTGAAACTTTTGATTTACCTCTATAACACGATAAATTTACATATTCAACTGATATCGGCCGCTATCCCGCACAATTTGCAAGTTTGAATAAAACAAGTGGCAGTATGGTAGCCTTTCAGAGAATAAAGTTAGACAAGTTCTACTGTGTCTTCTCTTCAGCAATTAGCATCCAAGGCCGCATCTCGTTCTCTAGAAGCAGCTCTTTAAGCGCATTTTATTTTAACCCTGTCAGTCATATTGTTTACCAGCCACCTAGACCCTGCAAGAACCATTTGTTGGAGAGTTTACGAGACAGTAGAAATCATTATATCCTGCCTCTCCTTTAATTGCCCTTTTTGATGCAAAGATGATCTTGATATCGTTTCCACAGACATTTTGCCCATGTAAAGAGCATACCTTGTAACGTTTCTGCGTGTTTATTGCTTTCATTCTGCGTACTTGACATTTCTGACTACCTCGCTGCATGGTTAACGTCAATGGAGTAAAAGTGTGATGATGACCAATTTTCAAACACTCGCTTTCCGCAAGAAAAAGACACCAAAGAAAGGAGAAAAAGAACCAAAAGAACAGCAACAACAGTCTACGGGTAGTGAGGGACAATCTAATACAACTGATATTCAAATCAAGCTTGCGACTAAGACACGAAAGAAATGGATCACGGTGTCAACTATATTTTTTACCATCTCTGTCTTATTTCTCATTCTGGTATCTACCAATTTTTCTGCACCATAACGTAACTACTTGATGACCTAACATTAAATTTTCTAGACTATTATTGGCAATACAAGTAATAAGCGCTTTATTCGATCTACATACTTCTTAAAGCTAAATTTGGCCAACATAATACCAGCATCTACGCCTGGAGATTTAATCTTTGTCAACTCGCTCGCTCGTTCTCTTGGGCTCCATGATTTCTATCAAGTTGGGATATGGAATTTCTGTGAAGGATACAGCAATGAGGGAGTCACGTTCTGCTCTAAGCCTAAATCTCGTTACTGGTTCAATCCTGTTCAAATACTGCTGCAAGAGTTGCTATCAGGAGCTACTATCGCTTTACCAGCCGACATTAATAAAATTTTGGATCTTATCAAACTTGCATCTAGTGTCATGTTTTGTTTCTTCCTCGCCGGTGCTTGTATGACTTTTGTTTCAATATTCGTTGCCCCAATTACGTTATATTCACGCTGGTGGAGTCTACCATTTGTAATTTGGACCTTCTTTGCAACTCTATTCACTACAGTTGCCACTGTTATTGTAACAGCAATGTCCATTATTTTTGTCAACGTTGCAACAAGCCAGCCAGGTATAAATATTAGTGCAAGCATTGGGAAGCCATTTTTCGCTTTTATGTGGATTGCAACGGCTTTCAGTATCCTAGGATTATTGATTCATTTATGTCTATCGTGCTGTTTTGCAAGTAGGAGAGATATTATCACCGGAAGAAAGAAAGGGGATAAAAATGCATATGATAATGTGGTTACGGACGATAAAAAGATACTTTTGCCACCGTATGCAAAAAGGTGGCTTGGGAAGGTACCTAAACTTCGAAATAAAAGAACTGTTGAGGTTTCATAGTGGCTGGTTTACATCTATGATGGGGGGTAATCTGTGTGTGATCTTTTACGATAAAAATTTTAAATATAATTCTACTGAATTAACACACAACACTAATCTAAATGAGATAGATCAAGTCACTGTCATTGGTTACAATAAGAAATACTAGATATTTGTTTAAGACTTCCATCCGCACAAAGTGATTCATTTGATCGATCATGGCGGGAATATACGAAGACTTTATCGGAAAACTTTTAAAAATGTCCGAAAATAACAGATTCCCGTTTAAATATACAATTTAATTTGTCGTATATAGATGCAACTTTTACATACGTCTATAATTTTAAGTCAGTTATAGAAATTTTACCATTTTGAGTATTTGCGATGACAAACACGTTCGCAATTTTTAAGTGCCAGTTTCATTGATATTCTTACATTAGTAATACAGATGGTCAGCCCAAAAGCAGCTCTTAAACAGATCTACACTTGAAATAATAATTCGCTTGGAAAGAACTGACACTACCATATGTTCAAGGAACAGATTCATGAACTATATTATTGCTACATAAAATTCGATTTTGAATCGAAGGGCACAGGCTCCTCCTGATAGAACAGATTTATGAATAGGCTATATCAGAAAGCAATTGTAGAAAGAAAGAGAACTGATTTAACTGGATAGTACGAGCTCAAAAGAAGTGATTGGATTCGATAACAAGACTAGGAACGGATTCATAAATTGATACAAAAATCAAGATCATGATAAGACTTAAGACTTAAAATTAAAGTTAGCCATTAAACTGAAGAAAACAGATTAAACAGGACAGCACAGGAACAATTTGAGAAAAGAAGCTCAATTGGAGATACTAGAATCAACAACAAACGGGCTTTATGAAAAGTTAAGTAACTGGCTTATGATTCAATTGGCGAGGAAAGGTTCACAACTGATCCCAGGACACATTTTCAATTAGAGAACATGAGTTTTACTGCTTGAATCGAGTCACATTCGGTGAATGAAGTTAGTAAAATGGTAAAAGAAGCTTATATTTAAATTTAATAAGTTGACCTTGGCCGTATTGATGTCTAAAACTGCATTTTCTAGAAAAGGCAATCTCTGTATGTAGGGATATAGGGATATAATTATGGTCAATAATGCAACATATTTCATGTCTATTATTGCATCTTCTGGCCACATTGACACACATTGATAATTCCACCAGCGTGGTATTCTATTAAATAAGTATATTATTACAGTCATATGCTAGCACTTGTTCACTGTCTTTTACACTAATGTTTCTAAGATAGAAATAAATACATAGAATAGCACTCTGCATCTAACTTAGAGTAACTAACTCCAAGACAACCTAATTTTATAGACTCTTACTGTTCCACATCTGAAAATATATTCCACGTGATATAAATCTCCAAGCCTGACAGCCGAGAATCTAAATATATACGTTGATCATAGACTAAGTAGCAAAAAAAAAAAACCAACTAAAATTTAAAAATACAGCAAAGGAAAATAGATAATAATGTTTCAAGGTTGAGTAGATAGTAGATATTCAAAAGAAATTTTGATTTTTTTGAATTGTTATCTGTGGTGTTGATAAGAATTAGAGTTGAGATACGCGACGCGTCACATAACAGGGGTCTTGAATGCACGAAGCAAAACGCACGTCCATTTTAGTGTCACTTTTTAGGATTATTGATAGGGAAAGAATATTTGGCCCCTCGGAATTTTTGTATCTAGCCCATTAATCTATCATATCCCTGCCACACATCAGACTCAGCCAATAAGCTTCAAACCGCAATTAAATCCTAGCCATTCCTCATTTTACTAGTCAGCTTTCATTTTAATCCTAGTTAGCGTTAATTAAGCCCCAGTCATCCGTTAACCCCCTGATCGCCTTCTTCTGCTGGCCCTCGCACACAATATACGGCAAACAAAGATCTTCCTGTTGGATAGCTCTTCTAAGACAAATAGATACCAGATGCCATGGTTTAATGGAGTAAGTGTAATGAATGGCCACTAACGGGACTTTTACCAATCTCTATTGCATTTGGTGATTCGGAAACCAGGAGTTCTTCTGGTGGGTAACGCACCAGAAAATACTTTGTCATCAACTGCGATTATTTAGTTTTTATTACCGATCGTGAACTAGCATTAATGAATGCACTTGCATCTATAGCAAATAGATTGACATCATTTGTTCTAAAAAGTGTAAACCCAATCTAGATTCCATCTGTAACCTTAGTACTATCACCTAGAAATAACTTTTCGGGCATCGAGATACATGCCAAAGTCCAGTTAAAATTTATTCATAAATTCAAAAATTGATACAGTCAACAACTTTTGGATAACTTTTGGCTGCCACCCTTCGCAGGTTGGTTAGAGAGTGAGGGCTTGATAAACGCTAATTTGGACTAATGTAAGAGATGGCTGGGATTTAATTAGTGATTTTGGAAGCTTTTGCTGAGATTAAAATCAGGGGTGGTGCAGGGATAGAGTGAGGGCTGCAGCGTATCATGGGGTGGCTGTGAATAGTGGAGTAAAGACAGTGACTAATTATGGACCCGCTAAACCAAATATGGGATGATTTACACCAAATTTTAGGGTTGACATGGAAATTTTTATATGGTTTTTTTCACTTGCGGATGATTTAGTACACTCTTCCAAGTTGGTCCACATCAAGCTTGAATTATTTGTTCTTGAAACTATCACACACCACACGTGACTCGGGGCTTGATGATCAGATTAACTACGAAAGCTAAAACTGGTGAGCATATCAAAGAAACTTTCAAGACGAGCTCAAAGATAAATAAGCTCGACAAGTTGCGGCAGAAATAGTTTACCGTATGCAACAAGAACCTCAACAGTATTTTCATGAGTGTCTAAAAGAATATAAATGCAAACTATCATTGAAAAACTTGGCAATTGCATTACTAAGTGAAAATCAGTAGTTAAAAGTAGCAATGAACAAATCACTGCTAAAAGCACTAAAAGGAGTGAAACTACCCCTTTATGGAAACTTTAAGGCGTGAGTTTCAGAGGTAAAGGAAGTAAGTGGCTTCTGATCTAGAAGCTATGTCGTACTATCGCCCTAAAATACCTGGGGATGCTCAAATGATCTTTGGGGAGCTTAGAGGCGAAAGTGTACAACTAACTACATGCACAAAGAAAAAAAGCTTAGTGAGGAGGAAGATGCGTCCCAGAAAGTACCACCCTCCGAGAGTCTATTGAATCAATGAGATGACTTTCTTTTCGAGATTAAGTACTAGAATCAGCCGGATAATGTTTGTTTGTTTGTTTGTATTTTATCTTGACGGCTCTAGCCAGCGTATATTGTACATGACACTTATGGAAGACATCTAGAATAAATGGTCCTCCAAACTACAGCAATGCCCACCCGGTGCCTAGTTTCTCCCCATACACCATCCAGATGCTAGTTACATTAGGTCGAATGGGTAGGGACGTATTCACTATGACCCAAAAGGCTACAGACTGAGGGAAAAGCTAAGGAGAATACCCAGTGGGAAAAACTCGTCAGGAGATAACCTCAGCCATTCCTCCCGTACTCTTTTTCGACGAGCAGCCGCAATCCCCCTCCAATAAGCCATACAGGAATCCAACCTGTCACTCCTAGAAAGTCCAACCAGCACCTGACCACTTGCGCCACCAGCTTATTTTCATTAGGGTGTGTGTATTTGGAAGTGCAGAGCCCTTCACTCTGACTTCCTGGGACAGTCGTGGGGATGCTTCGGAGAGAGGGTGATAAGGGTTTGTGATGTAGAAGACGAAGCCGACTGAGTGCCGCGAGAATGAATAGGGGTCCTGAAGGGTAGGATGATTGCCTCTCTGCTTAGCTCCTTTCTAACGAGAGAAAGGGTTCCCAGGCGCTACCACGTGGAGGTGCAGAGTAGGACTTGACGTCCAGCCGGATAATGAAAGTAAACAGTCAACTAAACATCGAAATAGTCACAAAAAAGCACACGTGACATATCATATGTATTTGATCTTGCTATATTGCTTCTCAGATTGAATTACTCAAAGTTGGTCAAAAGAAGCTGAATCAAGCTGTGATTCAACATTCAAAGTATATCTAGAAATAAGGCGTCTTTCGACTTCAACTTCTGAAAGTGAGAAGCTGCAATTTTGCTTACAGATTTTCCAAGGATATTGTAAATTTAACCCAAGACAACAATCAATCAGAAAAAAAGCAAAGCAAAGCGGGATAGGACGAAAATGAAACAGTTTCCTTACTTTTAAAAAGCTGGAAATATCACCATCTTCAAGGAATAGAAAATAATATTTATAGATGTATCATCTTCATCATTCTTTGTAACTAGACCTTCATTTGTAAACAAGGATTTACGAGTATATCGTTAATAGCGGACTCCCTCCCCAATCCGAACAATATCTGTGATGTTAATTCGTTAGATTTACTCTTACATAATCAAATCTATGTTCAGATCTTATTATTACTACTATTATCATCATTTAAACGGAACTTCTACTACTTCCTCGGCTTCGTTACTACTCGAAATCCTAACAGAAGTTCACTCCAAACTCTTAGCCAGACTTACCGTAATCAGCTCTTCTCAAGGGTCCCAGGCATCAATTGTTTAGTCTATTTACAGGTCTATTACTAGTGTCAACGCTTCTGTGAATGAATTTCATTAAAGTAATATTATTTATCATTAATACATACATATATACATACATACAGTAAAGAGAGTTTATCAAAAATACATGGTATCAAATAAATAAAAACGTATGAGTCAAACTTTAAAAATGTTGATTTTGAATAGAAATTTAAAAAATTAAAAATTAACCAAGTTGTAAAGCTTAAATCTTGCCAAAAAAAATAGTAAAGTTACAATATTTTGTAAAAATATGCAATTATCACTCAGGAACGGACAATATGTCTTAGACTTCTAGACAGATTTAACGGAAATATCATATCGTTATCTTCAATACTACCAACGTTCATGGGATAATTGAGATCTTTTCCCAGGATACGCTCGTGATCGTAAGTCAAAGAATCATTCATGGCGGCCACATTTCTGTAATAGAGTTCTCGCATCTGCGAACCATCACTGGAGCCATGAAAACTGAAATCCTGAGAAGTTTGTCCGTATGATCTAGACTCTTTTGAAGACTTTGAAGATGAATAAAAGGCAGTACCATTTTGCGTCGTATGAAGATAAGTTATTTGATCAGTTCCTGAGTTTTGTAAAAAAGGTTCAATTCCAGTAGGATATACACTAGTTCCCCCGATAGTCAAAGTCAGACCTCGAGCAATCTGGGCGTCAAAAGAGACGTCTCCCAATTCACTAGTTGTTCCGCTAGTTCTACACCATAATGGATATGAATATTCGGCTTTGTAGTCAATATGCCCAGTAAATTCGTCTATTCCACTTGTGATTTGATTATTGACTTGTATGTTACCCTGAGCCTCAAATCGTCCATAATTTGTTACAGTGAGGTTTTGTGTCCAGCTTACTTGTTGGTGGCCTTTTGCAGTATTGATTGTTGAAGTAACTGAAATTGTGCGGCTGACATCAACTGTATATGTGAGGGTCTCGTTGTTACCTGTTGCATTTTGAGTAATGGAGCTTGAAATTTTTATTACTGGATCGGTGATTTTGATGTCTAGTTCACTTCCAGTCGTCAAATTTTCATCTCCAGAGTCCTGCCACAAGAAAATCTTTCCAGATACCAGCCAGTTATCGCCAACAAATTCGGTAAGCGTTCCGTTCTCTTTATCCTTATCCTGAATACCTACTACTCGAATTTCAAATTTATGAGATACTCCATCTGAAAGAATAGCCAGCCATGGAGTTATATCAATTTCGTGCTCTCTGAGGTCGAAGGTATCGATACCAACAATTGGTCGCCAAAGTCCAGGAGCGACTCCCCCAGTGAAGATTACTGGAAAGGGCCAGTGAACACCTGCAAGATGCCCATCGATGAGAAGTTGGACCTCGCGAAAAGGAGAATAACCATATAATGTTATATCTTTGAAGCTATCGGTATTAGACTGTAATACATTTTGCCACCAAAATTCCTCATTCCCCTGACCACAAGCACTTACGGAGAATACTGCTCGATTTACATTTTGGGGAAGGGTAATATTATTAGCCGCAATATCAGGAGGAAGCTTAAATACACTTGGCGCATTGGAATCTGACCTTCTTGAAGAAACAGGAATTATTTGATCAGCGGGATTCTTTACTGAATTGACCATAGAGAATGTTGCAGATAAGGTAGTATTGAAAGGAGCAGTGTATGTATTATCAACAAGGTTCCCCAAATCAAATATTAGCTTTTGAGGCGTTTTCCACAAAGACAAATAAGCACTCATATCTTTGATATACTCGAAAACTATACCAGCTTTATTTGGTTCAGCAGTCGAGGTCCTCCAAACCTCGACATCACTTAGGTACATTATAGCGAGCCTGTCAAATTGACGGCCTTGAGAGGTTGCAGTAAAATTAATGATAACTCGGTTGAATCTACAAGGAGGTGGTTTATATTCTCCTAAGAAATTAAATTAGAGCAATGGGTAAAAGATTATAATATAGAGCGTACCTATAAATGGTTTTCCATAGCTATTTCCAAAAGAAAAATTCATTAGTTGAACTTCACAAACTTCAGAGACACTTTTCTCCTCATTGAAAAGAAGACTTTTATCATCATTGATATCAGATTGTATTGAAACAGGCTGATATACTTGAAATACATTAAGAGGTGAAGCTGAAAGATTCCTGGCTGAAATTGATCTGTTAACTATTCCAGAATAAAAGTTTGAGTAATTTCCCCATAGTTCATTTTTATTGTGTATTGTGAGACATAATAAATTATACAGAAAACCCGATGTAATGAAAATTAATATGAGTGAGCTGCCTTTGAAGCTCAGATTTCTCCGGGTGTAAAAGCTTTTTGAAACAGTTGAGTTTATTAAATTTTGATTCTCGTCCGAGACATTAATATGTTGATTTTTGGCATCTCTGGCCTTTTTGTCCATATTTCCCTGAGTGAATCAAAAAGTAGTTGATATTTCCTTTCCTTCTTTTGGCTCTCTTTTTCTTTCCTATGGAATCCCCTTCATACTCTGATTAAAATGTACCCGTATCAAAAAGACAACACATTTTTCGAATACTTCACGCCGTTCACGAGTAGCATTCGTTATGCGCGAAGAGTGCGTGCACAAAACCATGTACATGACTATCAATATTATAGTTAAAATACGATCTAAATAAGTAATTAGCGTCGTTTTACTTCCTCGATAAACTTATTGTAAAATACATCACTCTCATTATATCGTACATCGCCTGGTAATTAAATAAGCTCTCACGACTTTGGGATATAAGCGAGATAGTCTAAGCCTAATGAAGCATGATTTACCACCAAATAGAGTTTATCCGCTGTATTTATGAAATTTCTTGGCAAAAAATGTATGGTGAATTCATCCGACAGAGAAAGGGTAGGTGGGTCAATTCTTCTAAATTAAGCCTAATTTATATATAATTTACTGCAATACCTACCGTGGCCATAGGGTAATCAAGTTGTGAGATCCCTTCTCCATTACCGACTTAGCTTTCCCTCAAAATAAAATTGACTCGACTTTGAATTATTCAATTAATTCGATTCGACAGCTATTAAAAATGATACCCCACATTATCTTCATAGATTTGCGGACTATATTCGATTGTCTAACAAGATTAAACACTGTGCAAGAAAAACGTCTTATGATCGACATTATGTGCTTACGTGAGGCATACGAGAAAAGGGAAATTACAGAAATTAGATGGATCCCAGGCAAAAATAAACTCACTGATACTCTTACTAAGTCGAAAAACGCTTTACAAGCCTTATAAAGACTGGTTGATTCAAATTGGGTAGATAGATCAAGAGAATAGTAATTCGGTTAAGGGAGAGTTAAATAATACACTTTAATAGTCTTATGATGAAATGAGTACTGCTATACATTGAATGCAATTTTTTCGGTCATTATCAATTTTGGAGAGTTACAATATAATTTTCCTAAGTGTAATCATATTTAATTATTAATTATTGTACTTGATAGACTATTAACTCCTTTGAACCCACCCACATGGATCAACTTCGATTACATTATTAACTAAATTTTTCAAGGCTTTACCACATTTATCCATATCTTTCGTCATTGAATCCGCCGGATTTGAATGTCCTGGGATCCATACTATCTCAGTGATTTCTCTCCGTTCGTAGGCTTGTCGTAGACACATGATGTCAATCATCAATCGTTTTGTAAGACAATCAAAAAGAGAGTGTGAGTCTGAACAGGTTATTAAAGGGATAGGGCTTGGGTGCCATGGTTTTAAAATCTTTTCTAATGTAGATTTAATGACAGATGCCATGTCGAATCCATGAACTAGTGCGTATAATTCGCTAGCCAGTACACTTCGTGTTACTCTTCGACATTTGGTAGATGGTCAATGTAATATGTTGGCGTTTTTATTATTATCTGCTAAAACGATGATGTAACCTATTTGAGAAGAGTATTCGGAATTGTTAGCGAAGGCAGAGTCTGTGAAAACGATAATTTTAATACTGATTATATCAAGTTTGACAAACTTGATACCTCTATTTATGTTTTTAATTTGCCATACAAGATATTTATTTAATTTTTCAATATCTATTGTTGTTTGTTCTTTGCTTATTATGTAGTACGCACGCCGAAGGGGAGCATGGTATCTTTTAACCAGTCCGATCGAGTTGTGCGATTCTACTGGTGCACATTTTGTTATAATACCCATAGATGCAGAAGAATTCTGGAATTCAAGTGCGGTAAAGTTGGAGCCTGCGTCGTGAATAATAATGTCAGGTGGTCCAATATACACATCTATCCAGCACTGGCGAATGGCATTCCACGTTGATTCAGCAGTCATATTACTTAGCCACCTTGCGGCTTGGAACTTGGTTGCTTCGTCTACAAGATGCAAAACAGGTTTTCCGTCAATATAAAAGACATCAACATATACAGTATGGTTAAATGTGACGTCGTTTTTGATGGTAAATTTGAACTTACTTGGGGATCTGCCATGCGTTTGACAATGGTGACAGAATTTATTGATTTTCTCAAGGATTTTTCTGTGATTTTGGCTACCTTCGTTATGGCCAGATCTTTCAAGTATACGAGCTAGACGGTTTACGGAAGGGTGTCCAAAACGTCCATGTAGTTGACGCAGTTCGGTAGAAGTCAGAAAAGTGGCATCTAATGTTAAATTGGGTAAAATTATAAATGGGTGCCCGAAAAGTCGGTCAATTGGGTATTGTGAATCTCCTTGAATTAATTTATTTGTTAAGGTTATTAAAGTATGCATTTAAGGAGTCCATATCTTTTAGACATAGGATGAAAGGAGTATTCGCTTCTACAACATGGAAAGTTATTTGTCCAATTGGTGTCAGTACAACTATGGAACCAATGGACGGTGTTGTTCCAATTCCGAATTGAACAGTGATAGCCCCTGCAGTATCAGTATTCAAATTAGTTGAAATGATTTTGTTGAATGCTAAATACTGCTAATATCCTGCAGTTGAGAATTTTGAAGCTCTTGTGTCTATCATAATACCATAGAATTTATTTGCGTTGTATTGATTCTCGGAGATAAAAGTAAATGGGTTGTAATTATCATCGGAAATAAAAGAAAATGGGATTGCGTCATTGTGATCTTTTTTAATTGCATGTGCAGTAGCCTTATTTTGAATTTCAGTAAGTTTTGCATAAGCAATTTCATCTCTAATAGCACCAAACGACGTAATTCATTACTCTACTGTCTCATTATCTGATTTTTCTTCATACTGTTGGTGTGTTGTCGTTTCAATAATGAGAGCTTCTATATTGGACTCTAAATCATCGGTGTCTAGATTTTGGATTGTATCGGCTTCTGTTAAAAACTGATTGGCCTTTTTATTAAGAGTTGCCAGAAAACGATCTTTTGACAGTTGGCGTTCAAATTCCGAGTGTCTTGACGACCAACATCCTTTAGCACCACAAACGTAACACCTGCGATTTAAATTAGGTTTACTTTCATATTTTTTGTTTAAATTTAGCGATTGATGGGAATTTTCAAGTTTTGCGGTGTATTTGTGATAATGTCTATCCGTTAGGAGGACTTCACTGAATTAATGGAGCTTTTCCGTGTCCTTGTATGTAGCTACTGAGGACTGAAGGTCATTTACGAGCCCTTGAAGACTATTTGAAGGTCGAAAATAAGCTAATTGACAGGCTGGATTCTGTCTACAAGCTCAATTAGTTTGTTATATAAGATTTTATCACCCTGATATATGTCATCTAGAGAATATTGTAATTGGCTTAACTCCTCTATCGTTAGTTTTAGATTCTCCGCTAATTTCTTTTCGGTATTTTTCCTTGTGAATCCATTAAGGGTGCAATTATTCCATTGGCGAAGCATGTTACGTTGATGTTCATCGTTTTCAAAGTACTTTTGAAGAGATTTGAAAACTTCTTCGTGTGTTATCATGTCTT
>PEDP01000135.1:0-38382 GCA_002918395.1 Erysiphe pulchra
GTCTTTCCAGGTTCATGATCCAGCTATTTCCTAATCAGGCAATTTTGCTAAAGTTTTCGCTTAATGTTCCTAATCAAGTTAGTTGTATGTGAGACTTAACCAAAGTGTATGTGAGACTTAACCAAAGTCACGAAAATCTGGCTAGTTAACTATAGACTTATTAACACCAAGGAAGGAATGGAAACGGAAAATAAGAAAAGAAAAATGTCAGACCTAAATAAACGCCAGATATTACGATGAAAAATCTGTCGCTTCTCGCCTCGCTTCCAGCTTGTCATGCTTTTATGCAGGCCATATTAGTTAACGCGATCCTCGCTCAGAGCCAGAGAAGTGCCACCTGCTTGGCTTCCAAAAAAATATGTTTCTTGTACAAGCTGATGAAGCTCGAGACACTTGAGTCCAAAGACATTGTTGACCTAGAGGGCGTGTGGTGTATGCGTTGTAAATCTACGCGGTAGGTTTCTATGTTTTTGGCATTTCATAAAATGAGTAGGGTCTGCATCTTTCCAGCAAACACACTCTAACTTATTATCCTCGTGTTACAATCGGCGATGAAAATCTGCAAAAATTTCGAGTCCAGTTTGGACAGCATTTGTTTATTGAGGAGATATAGTGATTTTTCCGTCGCATTTGGAGTTCGAGATCTCAGTGATAGACTACACAAGCTTTACTCCGCAATTTATCTACATGGTTTCGAGGCTTTGATTCATTAGCTGTCGAAGAAAAGCTGTTATAATCCCTATAGGTGAGATCCATGCTAGGGATCTCATTCGCCAGATTAAAGAGTTATATAGAGCAGCATCAAATTCTCCTTATATATCTAGAGTTACAAACGTGGAAGCCTATCCATGGGATTAAGCTTCTTCTATATCATCATGTACAATACATGATGCAGGTTCTATTGCTGATCTCTTTGGCAAGGCTTTGAACTGCTGAGATCCTACGATCCTACAATGTTATTGATAGTAGCTAGGTGTAACATACACTTAGCTATTACTCTTTCTAAACCTTTTCCCATGTATGAGAGAAGGGAAATCGGTCTCTAGGCTTTTACTATGAATGGGTCCCGCCCAGTTTTCATTAACAGCACTTCCTCATCTAGCTTAAGGCATATAGGATGAGTGCCGAGTTTGATGCATGCACGAAAGAGTTGGATAATGTAGGGTCCGATTGAACCACGAGAAGTTATCAGCAGTTCCACCGTAATTCGATCCGGCCCTGGCATTTTATTACCGCAACTAGTTGTGCAGATTCAGAATTATTCATTTTCTAATTAATGTGCCAAGAGTATTGTGGCATCTGATGGTTCTGTGATAAGATGAAGGTCAGATTCATCATAGCGCGCTAGAAGAGCATCATAGAGTGCAATGGCACATTCTTTTTGGTTTGAAATAATTTGTCCTTCAATTTTTAGTAGGGAATGTAGCTTGGCTTGTTGTGGCCTGGTCCAGTGAATTATTTTGTAAACTTCCGATGAGGTAGTCATTGACTCGACATTTCTTTTCAAATATTCTCGCTTTGCTGCTGTATTCCAAATTTTCTTAGCTATCTTGGCACGTTCTGGTGATGAAGATGCTCTGCAGTATTCTGTATGAGCTCTTTTACACTCCAGAGTCCATGGAGCTGACTTGGTATTTCCATTCTTTGGATGAGTTCCTGTAGCTCTGATAACATTTTAGATTCTATAGCAAAGTTCTTTTGCGTTATTTTCAGTCAGCTCTTTTGTAATTGGTGGAGGTGGCGAGACCTAATAGGCGGTCGCCTATTAGGTCTGACCACTCGAGAAACCTTTGTAAGTTTAGATTTTGTGACGCAAACTGGGCGCACCATATCGATGGTTGTTAGAAAGGTAGATGGAGCAACTCCTTTAAGTGGAAGGTGATCACCCGTCGTGTATTCATTCCGCCCGACCCAAGCTTCCACTTCTGCTATATTTTTTCACACAGTATCTATTCAATTTTCTGCCTGATGAGTGGGTTTGCCAATGATTAGATAGTTCACATTGTGATTTTCAGTTTAATTCTTTATATCTCAACCCTCTCCGTAGGGTCTACTTACGATAGGCTGTCATGAACAATGGACTGCATTTGTCTCCTATCGCGATAGCTATAGGTGGTGATGAGTATTTAATGAGTGGCTGAATGATAGAAGGGTTATTCGGGGCTTTTTAGACATTTAGAAAGGTAATTTTGTTGACCTCTATCCAGAAAGAGCCACTGGTGATAATTGAGGAAGGAAAGATTTGCTTTACAGTTATCTCCATACTGTTACTTCTAGTGTAAGTTATGGCTCAAGGTCTGACACTTAGTTTTACTAGACCACCAGGGTTCTTATATTAGTAAAATATCTGCTTTTAGATTATGTGAACGGGATAGTGCTATCTCATGAGTTGTATCTCCTCTATCTACATTGATAAGTTGAAACTGTCATGAAAGCAACGCTAACCACATCTGGTTTCGTTGAAACTTTCATCATGTTTCATAACAGGGGATAAAAGGGGTAAACACACTATACCCTACCAATCAGTAAGTAATACTCTAAAACAGAATATTGTACTTACTCGTGAATAGCATCACACAGAACTTTCTAGTAGAACATAGTCATGATGATTTAAACTTCTGAACTGTGTCGAAGTTTCTAGATATTGTAAACCTCATATAAATAACTGTATGTAGTTCCGAGACTATCAAGCTTGTTCAATATAATATGTTAAGTACAAACCATCCTAATATAACTCTTCATCATCGTTGCTAAGTTCCAAGATAACTCTTTTCCTCACTACATCCAACTCCAATTCTTGTCTTTTTATCTCTGTGTATCCACCTCACTTCGATAGAAACTACATTATTGGTAAAGGGTTCGGGGGTGCTGTAAGACGCCCTTTACAATTGTATTTCAGTATTTTTCTCATCATTTGCAGGATCCTTAGTCATATCTAACTCAATTACATTAGTAGCACTCTTTTTTGGAGTTTTTTTCGGTTGGATTCGATTTTATATCTTATACTGCTACGACCTCTGCATGCAGTACAGCAGTTTTCACTCTGGCAGCAGCGTGGTATTCTCGCTGGCTCATTTTTTGATAGTTGCTTGTTGTTCCTACGTAGCTAGACTCGTGGGGGATGGGCGAGCTAGGCATTTTAGGCTTTCTGACTTGTGTGGCCCCACGAAATTGCAACATCTAGTGGGGACCTTACACTCGGTGGTATGATGTAGCATAGACTGTACAAACTGAGGCACGAGAGTAGCCTTTAGTGGGGTGAAAGCCAAGACATCGCTTGCACTGTTGAATTGTTTACCCGTATACCAGAGCGATTCACGATTCGTCAAACATACTAAATTTAGGACGAGGAGCCTGAGAACGAAGTAAGTGGGTGAGCCATGACTGTCAAGAGGCTTCAGATTTGGTTTCTCCTTGTAATCTCGCTGTAGTTGGTGTGGATTGCGTCACTCTTATAATCTCTGCCTCCACCATTTCACTGGTCACTAGAACACTGCTTTTTAGTATCTGTATTGCTACAGGTACATTGACAATGTTCGATATTTCAAGATACGTATTTTGTGTAGTTAAGGTACTAGAAAGATCTATTGAATGTTGACGAGTCTCTCTGTCTTTGGCAAAGCCCGCTGCTGTCGCGACGAATGAGAATAATATCTGCTAGCGACTACATTGGATTTTTGCATATGGGTTCCCTGATTGCACTTAAGGCTAGGAGTCGCTATTCATGTTCTTTACCGAGGCGAAGCAATAATATCTCATCTCCTTTTGAAGACGTTGTATGTTTTTCTTTATCGATTTCTATTTTCAAATGTTTTTGACTAATAAATAGTGTGACTGAAGAAACCTGATGTCCTTCCCTAGCAAAATTGATCCATGTATGCTTTTCTGTAATTGTTGCTTTGGTGCATGAACTTTGCCCGAAGAAAATCTAGGCTTTTGTTGCGGCTTTTTTCGCGGAAGAGATAAGGGATTTGATATGAGGGAAGGATTGAAGGAGTAAAGCCGTAAAGCCGTAACCATTGGCCATTAATTGTTTCTTTGCAAATTCTTCTCAGGAACTTGGTAGCTTATAGCAAAAGCTTGGATTAAGTTTATCGCTATCAATAAACTAAGTCTCACATTTGAATAAAGAAATAACCTCGAAGACGGGAAAATAGAAGAGGGCTTAGACAGATAAATTCCTGCATTTCGAAGATCATACCTTTTGTACAAGAGTATTTCTGATCGCCAATGATCGGACTACCTTTTGGGGCTTGGTAAGGCAGAGACGTGAACCCAATCTTGTTGGTAAAATAGTATTTCCAACACTATAAAATTTTTAGTCATTCCCTTGTTTCGAAAGATCGTTTGACGATATAAGAACTAGTCATTGAAGTGCGAGAAATGAGAGCAAATTCATCGCTATGTATAGGCAGGTTTAAAAAGAATCTACTCTTATCAGTTTCTCAGGCGGTTAAGAGTAACATGACGGATACAAGCAATGCAAGGGTGTTCACAGACTTGAGGATATACATCTTCATTAGTGCTTTAAGAAACCATCTCAGCATTTAACAGAGCCTGACTACTAAATTAACATAGGTACAAACAACCATCTACTCCGCTGCATAACCCAATACTAGAGATAAAGAAATCGCAGATTACTAGGAATAAAGATCAACCGATTAATTCTTTGAACCAATCGCTGGTAGGTAGACAAAGAGACTATCAAGGAGGGCGCCAGCAGTATTGGCCTTACGTAGTTGAATGGACTAAAACAAACAGCCAGAGATAGGAATCAACTTTGTTGGAATCATCTATCTCATGGACTGGGTATTTGTTCTGAGCCTTGCAGACTTTCATCTACTCATCAAAAACAATAGCAAAGTAAATATTTGGTTTCTGTTAATGAAATGGCTGCTGCAGTAAAATCTAAGAAAGCCCTAGATTGGATCTTTAAAAAAAAACCCTTCTCGACTCAACTCCAAGAATCTGGAGGACATTAAGAAGATTCTTGGAATGTGAGTTATAAGATATCGTAAAAATCACTCTATTTTCTACGGCCATGGATTTAATTTGAGATCTGTCCTTAACAGACTTGGAACAACGACTGAAAATAGTTTGTTTATAGACCTCAATGTTTGTCCCTCAATTTTCCTATTTTGACACACGGATTTGGCCGCATTTGGAAGGTAAATTGCTGATTAAAACTTTCTCGATTTCATCGGGTGCTCGGAGTGATCTGAAGGTGAGCTAAAGTCGTTTAAAATGCTTGTTAAAATATTTAGATCTCTAAATGGTAGGAATTTCTCTCACTTTAGAGTTCAAAACTATCCATCAGCGAAAATTTTCAGCTTACTGAACGATTTTTTTGTTTTTTGATTGTAGATCGCGCCTTTTTGGGATTCGGGGATCCAGCAAGAGAAGATCCCAGATCCCTATTTTTACATCTACCCCCGAGACACTATGCACTGTGCCTAAACCCATTAACACTCAATATCATAATCTTGCCTCCAATAGGGTGAGGTATAGTTATAACCAACCGAACAAATACTCAGATCTACAATGATTTGAAGAGAGGGTTCAACTAAGATTTTTGATAGAATGCAATTCTCTATCGAGATGAAATAGTTTTATTTTCTCAAATTTTAGTAATATTCATTTGTGATTTAACTTAGAAAATCAATCAAATCGCTCTTAAGCCACTTTACTTGTTGATTTAAGAAGAGGAGGTTATCATTGGATTTTAACAACCTACTCGATTCTAACGGGTGCCAAGGCTGATGCTAACTTGGATTGAAATCGTTTAAATCGCTTGCTTAGACGCTTTCATCAATTGTGAAAATCAGTGTCATTAGCAAAAAGGATGTGGATATTCAAAAGTTGATTATTTGCGTTTGTCTAAAGATAATCAGAGGCGTACAATCTCACATAGAGCTTTTCCAAATTTCTAATGTCACAAGTCAGTTGTATTGAATGGCCCTAATAATAGTGCCGTTAACTCGTAGTTCTTGAAAATAAAGACGCTGACTGATTAGCTCAAATTCAGAATTGATCCAGTTATCATCAATTTTCTACCAGAATTATATTTCTGATCTGAGCTTCATCAAATTTGTGCTAGATTAAGTCCATGGCAATGTCCTTGCCCGGTCTTCAGTGTCTTTTTTGTTTCCTCAAAGTGTCTAATTATCTGACTAAACTATGCAAAAACCATCAGAACATAATATTCTGCTGGTTACATATCAATAGACATGAATAACATAAATTTATTTTATTAGGTTTGAATTAGATGCTGATCATTCAAGCAAATTTTTAAAGTTCGAGCTGCTTTGCAATTTGCATTCAATATCATTTTCGCAGCAACGCTTATACTTGTTACACTCCAAGCTCTTTTGAAATGTCTATTGGCACATCGATTGATAAAAACTATTCTACCTCCTTCACCTTCGAAAAACTTGAATGGAATAATCGAAATAACAATTTTTGTCAAAATAGAGATGTTATGACAAACATCAGACTGTAAATCTATCAATTGAATTGTTCGTTCATGTGTCGAAAAATGAACCCTTATCCTCAGTGAATGGTTGGGCTGGAAGTCTCCCACAAATCCTTGGCACCATTGGTGATTGATTCCTCGAGGTTATCGTCAGTCGAGCATGAAACTGCACCCTCCTAATCTCCTTTTTGCTTGCTCGCCTGTCCTATTAGTTGAGTACCGGGGCAAACGACTAAATCAAAAGAGACAGGATCCCAGCCAGCAGGTATGCTACACAGCAGATGTAGTTTAGACAAAGTTGGAGCTACTGCGCTTTAGACTGGATCCTACCCTAGAGTTTTTGCCTTGTTAGTAAAGAACGTGGCCATGATTTGTGGAGAGACTCGCCATAGATGCTGATTTATAGGTCTGGGTCATTGGAACAAACGGGAGTACAGCCCTACAGCTTAACTAATCGAGAAATACATAATCGCACACTGTGGGACATTAATCCCCTGCTAAAAACTAGCTCGCCCATGATCTCATCCTTGTAGAAAGCCTTGAGAAGATAGGAGATGCAATAGATAGGCAAAGCTCAAGGACACTGATTGCTTTTATTGGAAGGAGACTGAATGATATACCCAGAACTGGAAATGTCAGTTGATATAAAAAATTATTTGCTGCTTTTGAACTTTTCTCATTCTTCCTAGGCTGTAGTTAGGGCTGTTATCTGATCTCCAAGATAGTGTATGATTAGGGTGTATTTGTGTTTCTGCTTTTTTGATATCTTCAAGCAGCCGTAGCGAAACGCTTATTTCCCACAAAGTGATAATTAAAATTTGCTGTATTTTAAATTTAAACTTTGACATTCTCCTGCTCCCCCCGGCAGTACCCCCCACCCCACCCCCTCCCACTCTCCCACTCTCACATCTCAACCCCCTTTCGCCTTCACAGCACAACGTCCTCTCCCCGTGTCGGATATTACAGTTTCTCATAGTCCGATCGAAAACTCCCAAGTAATGCCAGGATTTGATTCACCTCTCTCAGTCACTTTGTTTTTAATCTGCGATTAGCAACAAGTTGAAGCGGATACTCCAAGTTGCAGCATTCTGGCAATCGCACAAGCTGCGCAGCCTGGGATTGAAAAGCGCGTGAGTGACTTATAGCCGGTCTCCTTCTCACTCATTGATTATTGTTCTCGAGAAGGGAGAACTACGCATTTTTCGTTCAATGATTTCCATTTGGAATAGGCAAATTAGAATTGTCCCAAAGCCCATGAACAATCTTTTAGCACGGCATCAGAAGTCATTGGAAGGTGCTCCCATGTTTTGAGCGAACTATAAGGTCAGACTCCATTATAAAATTATCAGCAAAGGTCTATCTTGCCCTCATCTTGGCTTCGGCCTAAGATACTGCAAAATATTTCGCGGCATTCCACACGCAATTCTCCAGGCTCCAAGTAATTCCACTCCATATTCAAGGTCAAGGATTTTTTATTAGCTCCTCCATTTCTCTGTCGCTTTATCTACGAGTTTTATCTCATATACGCTATGATGGCCTCGAGAAAGAGCGTACATTTAAAACAGGACTATTCTTTTTCACAACCGATGAGTGGTATCATGAACCCACTCCGAAGGTAAGAGTTTCTGAATAATTTTTTTATCAATCTAATAGTCACCTAGCTCAGTCTATCCAGAGGTTGCGCCACCGGGATACGAAAATTCATATTATGCACGATCTAGGTAAGGCTACTTGCATGTTAAGGTTGATAAAGTGTACTGAGAGCTATTTTCAAGCGCAACCTTCTCTCCGGGTCCCACAGCTTATGGTGCTCTCGTTCCACACGCAGTACCCGGGTCATCATCTGTACCCCAAATGTCAATGTATACCAATGGTTATATTACGGGTAACTCAAACATGTCATATGGGCTAGCAGGGCCTAGCTTCAAAACAATGTCTACGCAAGCCACCACGTGGGAACCAAAAGATACAATGTCTTCAGCACCTTATTTAGATGATTTCGTGGCTTCGCCAATTGTTTCTGATTATACACTTGATCTAAATTACAAAGAAATGGGTAAAACAAAAGGAGAAATGAAAGGACACTCTCAACAGAGACGACCATCAAATCGAGATGAATTTGACGGCCCACACCAATTTTTACAACGTCCCTCGCCTGAGTATATTGCACAACAGGAAAGGGACTTACCGCATTTACCGACAAACCTTGTTGTCCATGAACAAGATAGTATACTCACTCAGGTAAACGATCGACTCTCACAATGTGCCTTTGATTTTGTTGCAAAGTACCAATTCCCGATTCCATTAGCTAATGGAGAGATGAGACCAGTGGAACGCCCTCAAGATCGCGAGTGGACTGAGTGGGTATATCTACTCAAACGACTAGCTACTAAGAGACGGATTCCTGCTCGAGTTCTATATAACGGACAGATCAAGCAATTTATAACCATACTTGAGAATTCCCTGGAGATGCGCCATGCGGCTAAGCATCAGTCTCGACCTCTTAAAGATGACCGAAATATTCTTCAGTTAATATCAGCCGGTATCCAAGTAGCGAAAATTCTAAAAGATGCATCCGCAATGGATTACTTGGATCGGTTATACGTTACAACTGAAAAGAGAATTCAAGAACGCAGCTCCACTAGGTATCGAACCTGATATTCTGGCCACCATTGTAATTTTATAATGATCTAATGCTTGAAAAATATTGGCGTCGGGAGTTTGCCACAATAACAGAACATATATATTTTCATATATGGATTTTTCGTATCTGGCGTTAGAAATTCGATTAATTGACTTCTATAATTTCGACAGCGGAGTAACAGCATCTAGAGGGATCAGGACTAGCATTAGAATTTCTTACTAATTTTTTCAAGCTGATTTTTTATCTTCCAATCAGGTTGGTTGTTGAGAAACAATTCTTCCCATATTTTAATGCGCAATATTATTAGTAATTTTCTGATGACATATGAAGATCGATTTGTGGCGCAGCAATATTTGACTATTTGAGATGCCTAGTTAGTCTGTAACTCACTTTTATCCCTTTGCTGATTGATCATCACCTTTTTTCCTTATGATAGGAAAGTATTCAGAGTTATGATAAAGGAAATGGAGATAACAGCATTTCAGGTTGTCATGTCCAACGCATCCTTGTTGATGGTGGACATATGAATTAAATTGGTTATTGAAAAGCTACCAAAGCCCTTTTTTTTGCTTTTTGTTTGCATAATAAGGGGGAAAAAGCTATAGATTCTACAAACTAGAAAATTCCTAGAACATCAGAGTATCCTGGATCAATTAAAAAGTGTTAAGAAAATATTGTCTTTGGCAGTCCATTTTAACCATAAGGATACCCATCAAGAAACTTATCAGAACACGAGCCATTCCCTCCTTTGTTTTTTGGGGGGGAAAAAATTTGCTCATAAGCCAACCCCCACCCTCTCACCTCTCCCCCGGCTACGATTTATTGAGCATTTACCAATATCAGTCAGTCCTGTAAGTTATGTAATTTATGTAACTTATGCAGCTACAAAAGATTACCCTCTCTTCCTTAGCGCGCCCCAACTTTTTATTCATATTTTCATTTCCCGCCATGTCAACTTAGCCTGTTTAGTGCCCGCTCAAGCAACAAGCAAAAATGATATAACATCTATCAAGAAAAATAAAATTCCGGTGGCACGAGGGTGTCGATATCCGAGATGTGTCATAGTAACGAATCGGGATAGAATTTTCTCTGCTCTTCTTTTATTTATTTTTCTTAAGCTTTTGGATAATGAAGGCTTCTTAAATGACAAACGTAATGAATGGTGGTAGTTGCAAGGGTACGACTTTCACGTAACTTTCATTTGACATAATGACTAACAAACAATGGTTCGGTTGGATTCCGTAGCGATATGGGCCAGGTTTGAGGCTATTTATCCAAATATAGGAACAACATCTTGCCACCCACCACCTCCTATCGAAATGAATCTCACATAACATTAGATTCAGGCACAGATTGTCTGTTTTGGTTCGTGAAATAGGGTTTAGTATAAGAGAACTGCAAACCTAAAAACAAGAAAAAAAATGATGATTAATAATCAGCTACTATTGCAAAAAAGAAGCATTAAATAACTCATGGATCATAGTAATTTGCAATGATAATAAGAAATCCCGAGAAAACGAGTATTCATGCGAACCAACGGGATCTAATATATACGTCCCAAGAGTTGTCAAGCAAATAAGTATTCCTTAAGATATTTGCCTATTAAATACAAATATGTAAGACAAAGTATTTTTCATTTGGCTATTGCACTCTCATGAGAAGTGCAGTATATCACTGCTGGCAACCGTGAATTTGTAGTGAAATTAATGGCTCACCGTGAAGCAAGCTGTAAGGAAGAAATACCAAGCAACAGTTCGATGGGGCAGGCTTCATCTGGATATCTTGTAGTTACAAGAACAAACAGTGGTGGTTAGGTTTCACCAAATCATACCCTTACTTTGATCATTATGTACCTCATGGTATAAATTTTTCGGATCTGCAGTAGAAACGTATACTCTAACGTTCACTCATCTCAGCATAGTATCGGAAAGGATGAACCGAGATTAATGCTCGACAAGTAAATATCTTCCATATCTTCCGACATTTGGCATGGCATGGAGCCAAATCCCACCACTACCAGCGATAAGAAGGCCATAAAAATTTCAAAGGATAAGCCACCTTAATATAAATCCATGGTTCCGAGATGAATATCATCTTTTACGGATTTAAATTCAGCGGTTAACATAATTCCTTTTTCTTAAATCTTTGTGGAAAAATTGCCATTCGGGGAACTATATCACCCATTTATTTCGCATAATTAGCGTCTTAGATATTGTTTCAAGATAGCAGAAGTCGTCTTCCTTAACAACGGATGGCACTTAATAAAATTATTGGCATAAAGGCTTATTGCTCTTCTCTATTATGAAAAGGGACTTGAAAGATTGATTGCTAAGAGGACACCCTATCTATCCATAACTAACATCATTCTTAAATCACCTTATTGCCTTGAATTTGATGATATTAAATCAAGATGGTCAGCCGTATGGATTGCTCATTTAGGTAAGTTTTCCGGAGTTGATTCCTTCGTTCCCGTGATTCTTAGTGTACAGAAAGTTTCGAATAATTCCAACCTTTGAATAGGAGGCTAAGAAATTCGAAGAATTAATTCATTTGATTTAGTGGAAAATATGAAAATGCTGTTGCTTTTCAAGCCTGAAACAAAAAGATTTTAATGTTACTTACTTACTGCTTTAAAGAGCAGAAGAGAGCAGATCGAAATTTCAACACAAATAGGCTGAACTTAAAAACAAGTTGATTTTTATTAGTGTAGCTACAGAAAGAAAATTGATACACACAGAGTCATCTTTGCTTTTCTTATGCAGATAGTTTTGCGTAGAGAAACCATCTCTTGAAAAGGAAATAGTGTAAAAGTATCTCCTAATATTTTTTTATTTGAAGTGGAGTTAACTAATGAGCTCTACGTGTATATATGCATATATATGAAACGGCTGGCATATTCTTAGTTTCGACAGTTGGAAGTTCTTTTAATAGAGATACAATTGACCGATTCCATATTGAAACCTCCTCATGTAAAATCCCGAATCAATTCTTGTGAGATTCTGAAAATGTACTCGTAATTTTCTTTTACGACCAAACTAATTAGATCCCACTTGAAAAGAACGAGTTCAAAGGTGCAGAATAATTCCTAGTAGAGAGGTTTGGCCATACTTGTGATCGTATTTCTTTCGTAAAGTGTTTTTTTGAGGCTTAACTGGGTCTAAGAGATCCAAATTAATGAGTTAATTCATTACCATTTCAATTTCTGTAAAACCTAAGTCTATCTCTTGTGGGCTGTAAGCTAGCACGCTGTTTCTTTGGCGATTCTGCGCATGTTGCAAGCACAGTTGGTGCGCACCAGAACTATTTAAGATCCACGAAGAATATCCTAATTCACTTTAAGAGAAATACTAAGTTTGTCCAAGGGAATGAGCAATAGGTAAATAACAATCTCCCAGCCGACTTGTTTGTACATATAGGAAGTCGCTGATATGAGAAAAAATTTACTAATTTTGTTGCTGTTTTTTTTTTTTCCATCGCCTCAGGTCTAGCGGAAATGCTTCATATTACAGTCAATCAAGCTCCATATAAACAATTGGGGTTTGATCAATTTATGTACACTGTAGGCCAAAATTTGAGTTTGCACTTATCGGTCTCGGTGATTGCAGTATTAGGGGTAATAATAAAAATTGATTTCTTTTCTTATCTGAATAACCACAATACCTATCTATCAGAGCTTTGATGATGTATATTTGAAGCCAAGAGGATTTATAAGGAATGGAGCATTGACAGGTATCAGAGGCTTGCATAAAGATCTTACTAAATGCGAAAACTTTTAATTGAGATCCATTAATAGCAAGAGGAGGGAAAGAAGTATCTGTTAAAAATCCTTATTTTTGAACAACGAGAAACCTAATTCGAAAGGATGTCTCAAAATTTTTCTGGTATTTCACAAATTCGGGAGTATAATTATATGACGATATCCGACGTGAGATGTAAAATGTACGTACTCTAGAGTAAGTGTGGTTCATGTTTCGAAATACCTCACTAACACTGATTCAATCCTCATAACACATAAAGTAAGCTTATTAGATCTGATGTATGAATGAATACGCCATACTAAAACGCCTGAGACAATGTATTGAGAAACTTATCATCAGGAAAGCTTCAAGTCTTTATCCTAATCTCTTTCTTGCCAAGCAGCTAAGCCTTCATTTACAAAAAGCGGTAGAGTTTCAATCAATAAGTCCCTAGAAGCTTAATAAACGCTTGAATGACATAATATAAAGCCGTTTTCCTTGAGAAAATATTTGGGAGGATTAGTGGCAAGCCCCTCTCTCTGAAATCCGGGACGTTTGCGGATGGTTTCATTAACATTTGGAGAAAAAAATCAAGATTAGAGAAAGTAAATGTATGTTGTTAGAGGCATCTCATGTATAATTTGAGAAATTTTAAATGTCGCCTCTAAAGTATTTTAAAGTAAGTCTTGGTTAATGTTTACTTACAATTTGGCATGGAGTAGATCAAAGCCTGGCCAGTCAGCTCGCTGATGGATCCAAAGCTAGCGTAACGAGTCGCTAATTTTTCTAAGAATTGTTTGAGCCAATCAATGTAGCTTAGCTCGTTACAATACCCCAGGCCCAAAAAATTCTCGCTTACAATCAAGCACAATCAACTTGGTAAAGATTAAACGGCCATTTCACAACCCACTGCATATTCGACACTAAAGGTAAAGTCTAGATGAAGTGTAAGTTCAAATTCTAAGTTTAAGAGTAAAGAATTGATCACAACTAATCTATTTTAAATTTTAGTCCTTAAGGTCGGCCGTGTTGCCATTATAACAAGAGGCAGATATGCCGGAAAGAAGGTTAGAATTATCCTCCAGCTGGCGATTTTGAGATTAAACATCAGCTCTAAATATCTTCCTCAAGAATACGAAATAAATATAAAGAGATTTCTTGATTTTGAAAAGAGGGGAAGGCGTTGTTAATTGATACGAATCTATTGGGAGGGGAAATGATGAAAAGTTGATATTGAAGCTGACTCTTGAAACTCTAGGTTGTAATTATTCAACCATTCGATAATGGGAACAAATCGCATCCATACCCCCATGCTCTCGTCGCTGGTATTGAACGATATCCTTCACAAGTCACTCGCCGCATGTCGAAAACCCGTCAGGCAAAACGCAGCAAAGTTAAGCCTTTTATAAAAGTCATAAATTATAATCATATTATGCCAACTCGTTACACACTCGAACTAGAAGGTCTCAAGAACGTCATATCTACAGAAACATTCAAGGAAGTGTCACAACGAGAAGATGCTAAGAAAACAGTGAAAAAAGCTTTAGAAGAAAGATATTTAAGTGGGAAGAATCGATGGTTCTTCACACCCCTCCGTAAGTGGTTCCTTATATCTTATCAACTTTAGTGAATCTAATGGTGTGTTTTAGGCTTTTGAACAATCTTATTGAATGCAAATAAACAGGTCATCTTGGGGACAGGGATACAACTTGATTTCTCATAGGGTAATAATCAAATCGATTCGATTAAAATCAAATTAGTTTTTAGTGAAATCAAACTTTCTTCGATCTGTGATAAAATCATGTGCCTCTATTTTTGATAATAAAACTTTGATGCACTAATCAAAATCTACAATTAAATGACATGGGTTAGGCTTGAATTTCAATAACTTTAACCTGCCAAAAATCAAATAGAAGCGTATGATAAATATGCAAATTTTCAGATCATGTAAGCATTTTTGAACATTTTTTATATTACTAATCAATCCCCTAAGTCTTGAGTCACCCATGAACATGGACTCGAAAACTCAATTAGGCTCCTCTAGGCGCGTATTAAGGATTTCTTTTCAAAAATTTTATGGAAAGTTATTTGAAACATGTAATCGATACACAAAGAAGCGAGGAATGCCTTCTTTTTACTCGACTAAGAGAGGGCGAAAAGTGTCCTCTTCACGATACACAGAATAATTTTCATCCCTGCCGGATTTTCCTTCCTTTAAATTCACGGATCCGGGATAACTCGCTTAGAGTTATCGTCTAAAGCGGATAGGAAAGTCACAAACACATTCATTCAACAAGGGAATCCACACGCTTTAAGAATATGCTCTCCTTCGCAATTTTGTTTCACATCGATATAATTTCCTTCTCTCCATATTTCCTCCGTATAAAATTTACGTTCGATCTTTTAGCTGTCTACCCTACCAAATGACATGGAACCCCTCCCTTCCTTCTAGACTTCGATTTGCAACCGTTCAACTGGAAACATTCCTTTCGTTATTTCATACCCACCTGGCTCCATCAAACTTACTTTCGGAAAAATCAAGCGCAATCCTGGACAATAAATCTGTGGAGCTCACTCTAGTTCTTTCATCTGCTTCATTACCACTTAGTTGAGGATAGCCATGGTGGTACTCAAATTGTAGAAGGCGTGGGAGATGTTATAAGACAAAACCTACACCTGGCCCCTTGGAAAGATTCTCTCTCTCTCAATTTTCCCACCCTAACACTTTTCTAACGCAAGTAAAAAAAATTCTCGCGTGGAAATAGTCTTAATCCAATGTAAAACAGACAGGCTGGATGGACTTTTAGTGCTAGATGTTTGATCAAATTTCAGAGCAATGAAAATTTATATCATCAATCGAAAATACCTTTCCTCCCTTACATCTCCATTTCACAAGCCTAAATAGTTCGTTCCTTGAGAAGATTACCATACTATAGAAGGAATATAAAATTCATATCTAAGGCCTGCATTTATGGGAATTACTTAAAGACCATCTCAACGCATTTTCAATTCCGCTATGTAAGCTATCGATCGGGCGGGCCACTTACTACGCTCACCGACTAGTAAATACTAATTATCTTCTATGATGAATGCCCAATTTCATAGTTGCCTAGGTGAACTAGGATACATTCTTGCTTTTTTTTATTTATTTCTTTATTTCTTTACTTTGAACATATCTCATATTTAATCAATAAATGAGATTGAGTGGCATACATATTTCAATGTAGATTTTTTTTCTTAAAAAAAAAGAAAATAGCAAAAAAAATTAATTTGCGTATCCGAAACTTTTCCCCCCAAAGCTCCCTAAATAGTTCACTGCTTTAATTGTAACTAATCTCACAACTTCGTCAATCAGTGTCTCTTCTTTTTTTCCTTTCTTGTTCACAGCACTTAGAGAAAGCCCAGCCATACGTACAAATCACTTTCATCCTGTGTTTGTGTGTTCGCATTTGATCATTTATCTGGTTTATTTCTTTCACTACAGATTTTATGCCCAAAATTACATACACATAGCTCTATGTAAGATTTTACTTTTAAAATATCCACAAGATTGCTTTGTCTGCAATGTATTTATTTCCTCCAAAAAATAAAAAAAAAAAAGTAGAGGGTGTAATATACAAATTTTTCCTGTTATTATCGAACTGGATGTTCACTCAAGTTACTTTAGTGGAAAATTTCTTTTAGAATTACCCTAAAAAATGTGCGTTTTTGAATAACGAAAAGAAGAACCTTTTTGAAATTCATTTCGGGTGACTTGTTGGTTTAGCAGAATTTTACATCTGCTGGATGAAAAACAAAGATAAATTAATCATTAATGAAAAAAAATGAAAAAAAAAATGGTAGGGAAACTTGCTAGGAGATGGAAAAGTAAGTAATGTATTTAACTTAAAACTCAGTTAACCCTGAGGCCGATACTCCATGCTGGATGTCAATAATTAAAAGAAAGTGTATTTAGAGTATATCTTAATTGATATTTATTGGATATAGGCTGTGAACGAATGTGGACTCGAGATCCTGAGTGGACGTTTATGAATACCTAACGTTTACCTATGTCTACAAATTTTTCAGGTAAATTAGAAATGGAACTTCTTACTCCATTAATGAACGTATTTTGCTTCGAAACTGAACCATATCACCTTTAGCAAACTAAGTAAAATACGGTTTCATCAAAGTTCTTGGAATACCAGAGAATGAGAGGTGGTGATGAATCACAACTAGCTTCTGACTTGAGCAGCAAAGTTAAATTTTGAACTCTACAGATACGTTAATAATTCTATGTCTACATCGAATCGATTCTGGATAATCATTTTTCTCTAAAAAAATTGTAATAAAACCCAGCAATTCAGTAGCTTTAAATGTACTGTCGACTTCCTCTAGCAGATATTCCATCGCATCTAGTATCAGATACAGTTCCCAATGATTAGGGAATCTAAGAAATTCTCGTAAAAGGGATTGTAACTATAGAAATTTAGTGCTTGATATTATGGCTTTTTCTTAGCTCGTTTCTGTATAGACTTATGGCCACCAGGCATTTCATTTAAGCTAATACCATATATAATGGCTTTATTCAAGGACCTTAATTCAAGAGGATCATTACGACTAGTCTATAGTCATTGGCTAAAACTGATAGATATTGACTGATTAAGGTTAAGCTTGCTCCGTTTGGCTCAGAATGAATTTGGTTTCAGATCTCGCCCAATGGCTAGCGCCCAATAGCTAGGGAGTGGTGCGTAGTAGATTGTAGATTTTTCCCAACACTTGCTCATATAGAGTAAGTAATTTATCCCAGTGATTCAGATCAGCAAGAGACTAGGGAAAATGTAAGTTTATAGTGCCTAACGTAAAGTCTCAGCTAACCGCCTTATAAAGCTATCCAGAAACCGCTAATAGAGCGTTTGTGAAAGCATTTCAAGCAAAATTGTGAGAATTTAAAGCCTGAGGAAGGCAGTCGGTTGGAAGACAAAGGAGTAATGGCTAGTATTTAGTAGTATTTGTAAAATCGAGAAAAGTTTGATAGATGATCATTGAATCTGAATTGTGTTTATTATTCTTTATTTTTGACGCGATTCGGTAACGCGGTGTGAAGAAAATTAATATCTTAAGATATATCAAAAGGTACATTTCGAGCACGGACTTAATACTTTTATCGTGAAGATAACGGTTCAAGGAGAACAGTATAAGTCACATGAATGTAAAGTTTAGCGCCAATTTCCAACAACCAAATCCGTTATTTTTGTCCTCTTCCCTAGTCAACGTGCCCAGATCTACCCCAAAATTACGCGTAATTGTATAGTATAATAGAAATTAGAAGATGTACCCTATACTAGTGACAAAAAGTCACAAGTCGCAAGTTGTGAAACGAAAAATTTTGCCGATTTAATTATGAGCGCCAGAAACCGAAAGAAGTCGCTTGCGACTATTGTTAATGTTGATTATTTAGATTAGACCGCAAAGACGAAGGTTTTCTTGAATAATTATATCTAGATTATATTAGCATATTACTTAATGAAAGAATGGCTTAGATTTTACCGTTAACTGCAGACATTACGAATCGAATTTGACTAGTATCGGTAGCACAAGTGAAATGGGTATAAATTTGCTTGGTTTCATGATGATTAAGACTGACAAATCGGTTTAAGATATATTCACATGCTAATGTGTAGTCTTCCCCCCCTTCAAAATCAGGGAAGTAGTTCTTCATAGGGCTGACTGGCAATTTCTCTTTAAAACGATCGATCTTGTTGAGAAAAAGTATTATTGAGGTTTTGATGAACCACCGTGAGTTGCAGATCGAGTCAAATAATGTGAGAGCCTCTTGCATACGATTCACTGTCTCATCCTCAAACAAAAGTTGATCATATTCGGAAATAGCAACCAGGAAAAGAATAGTAGTGACGTTCTCAAAGCAGTGTATCCATTTTTTTCGTTCTGATCTTTGTCCGCCAACATCAAACATGCGATATGTCAAATCTCCAATAATGAAGGTTGTTTCAGTAATACCAGTAGTTTTTACACGGGAACGTAAAACATCTTGATCATTTGGCATGTAGTCAACTTGTGTAATGCGATCAATATTATCAAAATAACTAAAAAAGTTAGTCCAATCAGCGAAATATAATCTAAATTACAAAGGTTTGCAGGTTTTAGTAAACCAGAAAGTGCTTGTCTGAAATTTCTAATTTGATTAGCGAGGACCACTTACTATCGTGCCGAGTCGTTTAACTGATATTCCCTTGATCTCTTGAAACAATCTTGTACGCCGGCATCTTTCCATAGAGCTGCTATAGCATTCCCAACTGCTGGTGGAAGATTGTCACCTTCAATCTGTGCAGGTTGCATAAATATTGTTTGGACATGGTATTCGGCTTTTTGATCGTATAGAGGAAGCTCCAAAGATTCCATTGCTTCGAGGATAACGCGCATGGATTGCACAGTATTACTAAAAATAATCTCTTTGAATGATTCTCGTTCATCTCGCGAATAACCACCTTCGTGGATGAGCTTCATTTGCTTGAGAATCGTTGATTTCCCTGATTCTCCGGCACCTAGGTGGGGATTAGTAAATTTTTAATGACTGCAGTAAAATTCACAAAAATAAGCACTGACCTAAAAGAAGCATTTTGATCTCATTTCGTTGCATGAGCTTATCCTTTTTTAATTGATTTTCAATCTCTTCATTTCGAGCTTTTTTCTCTTTTTCCTCTGTGCTCAGGCCACAACCCATTGTGATGCGCCGGTGATGTTGTTTCTAATAGCAAAACTTCTTTTTTTCACAAGAATATTAAAAATGCCCGTAGAGACTAGCCAATTTGATTGTTAGCTTTTTCCATTTCCACTTCACCTTTAATATATAAAAGATCTATAGTGATTTCCGTAAATAATAGATGTTCATGATGAAGTTCGGGACGTCCACACCCTGGTATCTTAGATAAAAAAAAAGACTTGGAGTTGGTTGATTATACCACTCTGATGACAATAAATCCAGCAAATATAACATATAGAGTGGCTTACTTAGGAAATGATATCGATTGCCACTGTTTGATAGTGTTACTTGCCGGAGATTTTTAGAATTTTGACCCTGAAGAGTAAATTGGTGTTGATAGCATGCTCAAGATGATTGTGGTGATATCGTTAGATACAGCGACCTAATTGCTTTCCCAATTACACGGAAATGGAGATCCAAACAGGAAGGAACAATGTGCGGCGTGAAGGAAATTAGGGCAATACTAGGTATGGTAAAATGATGTTACTCGGAGTGCACAGTTCCTCGGTGAAATAAACGCAAGTAGGTTCGCCACAGATCTTGGAGATCTGTTTTATCACGTGATATTTATTTATTATCGCTACAGGGGTCCAGTGGGACAAGTCTAACCGTGACCGAGTTAGACTACAATTTCTGCTCCCACCCAATTTATTTGTTCACCCACCTTCGTACTTTAAAGTGTTTCAAGGCGTATTAGCCAGATATTTATTGTACGTACAAAATCAAAACCTCGGAGCAATAAAGATAACAGGTTACAAATTACTCCAGGAATAGATATTGCATAAAATCAAGCTCAGGTCGGCGGCTTACATTTCTGTTTTCTAATTTGTCTTGCTCATCTCTGGTGTTATCGAAGTGGCAGAAGAATACGATACGATGAGTGACGGCATATAAATACACGATCAGCGCGCTAATTGGCCCAAACCTTTACTAAGACCAATCAAAACTCTGTTATCGTAGTTGTCCCATAACGATACGGCCCGGCGGAGGCTAAAATTTAGCCAATTTGAGGTTGTATTTAGTAAAAGGGGGGCTGGTACCCGAGAGTAGAATTGCTACCAAAACAAACAGTCTATTACAACTTAATCACATGCAGACTCTGTCCGGAGAAGACAAAACTCGGGTAATAATCAATTGATTATTAGAAGTTCCCCCAACCGTCCCGGATGAGGTTTAATTAGAGTATGTTTGTCCTGCAAAAATAATTAATGTATATCAAATCGCTGCAGAGTATGAGGGGAAATGAACATTTGTCCGCACGAATATGTGTTTGCACTAGTTTTACTAATCCCTGCATAGACTTGATTGTGAGGCTCCAATTAGGGCGGGCGGACTCAACAAGCTGTTCCATGATCGCCCATTAGCGCACAAAGTCTAGCATAACTCACTACGCTCATGCCCATCAGTCAGTCTTTGGCGACTTTTAGTGTCTACAGTACACCGCCCTGTCTAAGTGCAAAAGTCAAAATCCACCAAATTTTCAGATAGCACTAAGCGTGTAAGTGCAAACCCACTCTAAGTGCAAACATTTTCACAAAGCGTTTGCTCTTAGACAGGGCCTGCTGTTCCACAACCTTGACAAGCGAGCTTTTTAATTTATATTAAGTCGAGAAGGGAAAATATGTTATATCGAAATTTTGTGTATATTCCAAGTCAAGGAATGGGCTAGAGCCTCACCTCACCTTTTGTTATTTCGCTACCCCACGTGACCTGTAGAATCACAACCACATATTTTACATGCAAATGGCTTCTCGTCACAAAGAACTATGTACACATCAAAACTACATTGAAAACAGAGAAATTAGGCGTCTGGGTAATTTATCGGACGCTGAAGAAAAGGAAAAAATAAAGTTTTATGTTAATGGATATGTATATTTACATGAAGGGGAATATATCACTTGCGAACTAGTTCTCTCCGGTACATGGTGACGAACTGAAATTGTTGCATCAGAATATTGATTAAAAGGATAAATTATCCATACCTGAGTTGAATTTCAATATGTAGCAGTGATAAATTAAGCTCCTAGAAATATCACCTAACACAGCTGAGGTCTCTTGGCTCAGCTTTGCCCATCCTCATCCTCATCGTCTATAGCCACTATTCTTGTTATGCAATTTCACCTATCCATAGCCTTGATAATTAAATTTTAAACATAAGAATGGGCCATATAAGTTGGTCTAATAATATCATCCGCCTTTTTTGCTGCATATTCAAACATAGAAAGTTCCCTTTGAATGAAAGTTTTCGCAGCTAAGCACTTTTTATCTATTACTTCTGCCAAAATTCCCTTAATAAATCCGCCTAAACTGAAAGTCGATGTTTCGGTTTGCTAGGCAAAGGCTTTTGGATGTGAGTAGATGCAGGTGCGTGGCTCTCAATGATAACGCTGTATCGGAGACTGAACATTTATCTCCTCAAGACATTAAAGTAGGGCTTGAATAGGCGCTCGTTGATAACAAATTTCTTTGGACCGAAGATTGTAAATATATCGTGAAAGCAAAGTAAATTCGGGCTCTCCACAATGCAAATAGGCGGTAACCTTGAGTAGTTTAACTGTGTATATGGGATTTTCGATGAAGCCAATTACGGCTTGATACTACGAGCACAAGCCTACTATTTCAATATCATTTTATTCTGAGGGCATACATTATGTGTATGAATTGCATGTGTTAAATAAACACTACTTTTTTACTCAAGTAAAAAATTTACCTTTAAATCAGTATTTAAAGCCTGTAAGATGGTATGAAGTACTGATACGTTTGCCATTGTTTCCACAATCACAGTACATACCGCAAATCTCACATTTCAAACAGGCCTCTTCTTTGTTTCCTCCATTTCCTAAAGTCTTTCAAAAACCTTGCTCATTAGCCCATTCCTTGGCAAAGTTAACTAAATCGTTGCGAGTATCAAATTACTTTAAAATATCGAAGAGCATAGGTCGAAGTGTTGATCGTCATGAGTTCCAGTTAAGACAACGCGCTATTCTTCAAATTATTGCTGGTAACGCCACCAGGTTTTTGTTTGAATAGACATTTTTTAGACATTATCGTAAATATTATATTAAGTTTCTTTTTGGTAAGTAGTCCTGTAAAAATCTGAAGATATACATACGGCATAAAAGTAAATCGACCCCTTTGATGGATATTCACAGAAGAGAAAGTACAGGAGGTAACTTCATTCATCGTAGTGGTATTCGCAAATGCTGTTTGATTATGTGTGTCCAATTACTCAATATCACGTAGTCATGATCTCTTGTCCATGATTGTCTTAAACTCTATTAGGAAGTTTAAAAAAACAAGCAGATCGGCGGGTGGTCAAATGACTTCAGATGATTAAAGTATTCAAAGTTGTAATATACAGGGAATCAGAGGCCTGAAGACAAAAATCAGATTTGGCATATACATTGGCCCGGCAAATCTGTAATGGACTGATTATCATTGCCTGCGAAGAACACAAGGGGTAAACAAATATGGGAATGTCAAAATTGCTGACTCATCTAGTGGGTGGGCAGAGTAGCACATCAATCGTGTAGACTCGCCGGCAATGACGAACTCTTCACCTTCACGCGGTGCCGGTGTAAACGCCCAGTATGTTCTACATAACTGGGATAGCCAAGAAGAGTCTCATACGGATTGTATTCACATTCTATATTGCTACCTCATTTTCAGAAAATTTACGCCATCTCGATCTTCACTACCAATGGGACACGACTCCACTTCACTTCAGTTTTTTCTACGCTATACGACTAGATCAAATTACCAATTCCTTACTTAAGTAAACTCAACACCATCACGATCTCATATGACTATTTCTCTGGCTATAGGCCTGCAATGCTATTAATACCCTGAAAGGAGGACAAAAGTTGCGGAGCATAAGGTTGGGGGGAATGATGGGACGGGAAGTATATGAAGTACCTTAAAACGGGCAATTCTTAAGGAGAGATGGAAAGATGGTTGTTGATAAATTGCGTGAACGGTACAGGGTCTCGGAGGAGTAGAGGTCGAATTTTGACGATAGTTTGACGATTTTGAAGGAGCATCAACAATAATGTCGACTACCCATTGCTCAAGACTGTCAGAATCTTCCAACTGATATAGTACACTAGTTGAACGGCACCAACCTACTTTGATCGGTTTTTAGCCCCTTGTGGTTTTTCCGGTCGACAAATTATCATCTTGGACCGACTTAGAGGAAGAAAAAGTCGGGCACTGGAACACCGCGGGATAAGGGACCTGGGACAGATGATAATTTGAAGGAATCTTGTGGACTAGGGGTCAGGAGACGTTACACTCCTCACTGCTGGATGCGTGTGGGTGATAAAAAATTTGCCATAGTAATTTGCATGGCGGGGTGATGGGGTACGAGAAGTGCCTAATCAACTCCTAAAACTATTTTCCTTTGTCATTTTTGTAGCTACTCTAAGTAGTGTTTTGGTTGAAACGAGTTAAGCTGTGTCCTAGACGTAATCTTAGCCGGCTTCACCGGTCCTTGATCAAATAATGTAGGGCGTTAGCCTAGGACCTTAAAATGAATGAATGAATGAATCGTGTAGACTCAAAATGTATTAGTCATCGAATTTCGTTACCTAGCAACACTAGTCTGTGTAAATATATAACTTGTTGAAATTATTGAGTTTAAAGCACATCTAGTAAGATGTACTTACTAGGATTTAACTGGATATCGACCCTGCCAGGTTCGGGAATGCGGAGTTCGGGTATTTCATTATTAGGAGTTATTCGGATAGAGATAAAATTTGTCCTGTAGTATTTAGTTGTGCTTTTCATAGTTATCGGAGGTATCATAGACCAGGCGTTGGGAATTTATTGATCTTTTAACTGTTCACAATACATAACTTCCGAAGCCACATGTGACTGGATTTTATCTAAGTGGGGTTTATTTCTAATATTATTGATAATTAATGTAAACAAATAGCAATTGATTACACGACGTTCACTCATCAGATTTATTTACTCCTTGAACCTTTCCTTCAACTCGCTCATTAATCGATACGCACATGGTCCCGCCAAGCACTCGGCATGCCCCTCCTGACCCTCCAGATACTGGACATCGAATACTAAAACAAAAGAATACCACGACCAAAACCAACAACTCCAACAAAAGTTCCCGCACAATACTCTCCTCCTTTGAATCTACACGAAAGGCAGAGGCAACTAGGAATGCTCTAGGCGCTCCTTAAAACATCGAGAAAGAGACCCCGTCAGGCAATGATATTCAAATGAATGACCCATTTAATTCCCCCTCCCCATTAGCCGACGCCCCTGACATCCACACTATTCAGACTCCAAATCTTCAGCTAGAAACTCCCACAGTCTCAAACACCAGAAATAATTTTCGTGTTGCATCCCTAGACTTAGATTATCCAGTATCTGACGGAGATTCTTCGGACGATGATCTTATTTACGAAGATCCCTATTACGATAACTTTACCTCAGCTTTTGGCAAAACTAGAGAAGCTTTATTGAGTGTTTCTGAGGCTGCTTCCTAAAGAATCCTGGAAACTCGATTACTTTTTGATACGATCTCTGGCATCCTAGATGTACATTGTCAAGCCTCCGATCCAGATTTACCATCCACACACGTTCGCGCTCTCAAAGACTTACACGAAGAGCTCACAGCAGTAGCTAGGCGACATTTTGAGGCATTCTCCAAAGGTATCTCTGCTCAGACATACACAGATGAAAGCAAGGGCGTGATGAATACTTCCAAAAATAATAACGCCGTAATAAGAATCCCTAAGCTCAGTTACGCCCAGGTAGTAAACCATAACTCCAGAGCTACCCCCCAAAATGCACACCTCAAGCGCTAGAGGAAACCCCAAACCTAACACAGATGAGCGACTCTTTCTCCGCTTACTTACAGATGATCCCCTTCGAGCGCTCTCTGGATATATACTGTAAAAACATCTGAAAGCAAAATTAGGTCCTGACGGCCAGCTCCTCTCAAAAATATTGTCCACTCAAGCGGGTTTTGCTCTCTGCCCTAGCAAAGGAAATACATCTTCCCTAGCCGAAAAACTAGCCTCTTCCAATTTACTGGACGGTAAGCTAATTGAAATGTCGTCCCATTGGAAATCAAATTGTGTGTCAAATGTCCCACGCAAATATGGCATTATAAACGAAAATTACGAGCACCTCATGGAGCCTGTTACAACTGCAGCGGTTTCAGCCGCAATCACATCGGTAGCTGGAACCCGCCCTATCTCCATTGTCCCATCACGCGATAATGACGCGCAACCAAATATACCCACTTCAAGTTGGATTATACGCTTTCAAGAGAACCATACGAATCTCCTTCGTATACTCTTCCTTTTTAGCTGCCGTACAACGACCCGCGGCCTCCCACCCAGATCCTCAGCAGCTCAATGCATACGTTGTTGGCTCTGGCACAACACCTGCGTGGGCGCTTCTCTTCCTCGATGCCGACTCTGTGGGTCTACTCAACACACAGAGAAAGAAAATACAAACCAGTATGGAGCATTATCTGAAAACACCTGCCCCCCACGTTGTATTCATTGTGCCATGGGCCCCATGCAGAGTGACAGTTGCCAATTACGCCCAAAGCCCTCTAGTATATCTAAGACAAAGTCATAGATCACTGCTATCGTCAGATTAGCGCAGAGGCGCGCCTACGCTCACAGGTAAACGCTAGCTGCATCAAAAGTTCAAATAAGACAGTACAAAACTCCAGCTCTAGTTCAGCATGTTCCCTGAGCTAGCCTAAAGGTCCCAACTGTAGCGTATCTTTGACCGGTAATTCGACATCAAGTTGCGCTATACCTCCCACATCAACTAACCATTTTGAAAATCTTGATATGGGAGAGCAGAACACTGAAAAAATGACATCTTAATGAGAATCACAACCCACAGGAAAACCAAAAATCAGACTAAAACAATACTATCTATCTCTTATTGTGGGACGGGGTGCACTAAGGCACGAAATTATTTTAAACGATGCACATCAAAATACTGTTGATTTCGTCCTGATTCAGATATCATATACTTTAGAGATCGCACTAGGCGGATCACAAAACAACATCCTTCTAATGATACTTTTTCACCTAAAGATGATTGGGTGGCAGTGCGACCACGAGTCATCTCTTATGTCCGCAAAATATTAAGTCTTCACATGGAACAGATCTACACTGATTCCATTGATATTCTACCCCTTTGTCTAAAGTCACCAACGGGCAAAACTTTACTTATTATAATAATCCAGATAATCAGAGTGCTATGAAAGTTCTCTGTACATTCACAAAATCTCTATTTAAAGGTGATTTCAATCTCCATCACATACGCTGATAACCCTCGTGGCCTCGGAGCCCATCCCCTGGCGCCGAGAATTTTGTTGAATGGGTCGATCAAAATAACCTCATTCTCCTCTGGACAAGGCAACTCATGATCATGGTAATGATTTAGATTTGGCCCTCGGGTCGGGCATATTACTCGATAAATTATCATGCTGCATTGCTTCACATTTAGATTCAATCTCTGATTATCTACCACTCATAGCCACAATTGGATTGTAAATATATCTTGACACCCAACCTTCAAGTCCTTTTCGATAACTGAAAGAAGGGCTATAGGTCTATAAGAGCGTGGTGATGACAAGTCAGAATTATTTAGCTTTTACAGTATGACAAGCGTTGCGTGTCGGAAATTTTTAGGATGTTGTCCAGTAAAGAGACATAACGAAAAGAGTGCATAGATATGTTCTTTTACTAGGGGCCAAGCTATCTTCAAAAAATAAGTTGAAATTTCGTCTAAGCCAGGTGCAGTATGTCCCGCGCGTATAAAGAGTCTCAAACTTCTTGAAGAGTTACAGGCGGCAGTGAAAATAGAACGAACAGGGACAGATGGGGTTTGGAAGAGAATATCGCGCATATCTGTAGAGTTATCGAGAAGGTTACTCAGCAGAACTTGTCTTTTCCCCGCAGTAGTGGTGGGGGGACGCTCAGGATTTCTATGATCTACCAGTGGTGTTGAGCGATAGATTCCTCTTGATATATGCCATTTAGTCATAGCAAAAATATCTTTACCTGTACTAGCTTGATCCACCTTAGCTCTGAAGGACTCCTTAGCTTTTTTAACGACGTTATGATACGTTTTACGAGTGGATTTTTGTTTTTCGGAATTTAAGGCTAACTAGTTTTGATATTTATATGTCTGGCGAGCGAGTTTGTCAGTTTGATTCAACCATAGATTTCCCTTGTCATGTCCATGTGAGCGACATGCCACCCCTGAATACGCAACACGGATAGCTTGTGTCATATCTCCTGCTAGTTTATCCAATAAGTTAATTGATGGAGGTTAGAAGATGGAGTAACTTGATCAATGAAGGTTTAAGTAAGTTGTGAAAAAGTGTAGTATCCAAGGTGTCGGGCCAGAGTTCGTGATGTAGGTTGGGGGCGTTGCTGCAAATGATTGTAGTAAAGAATGGGAGGCGGTCAGAAGTGGCATCAAGATGGGTTGTAATGTAGCATTTTGAGAATCGTAAGAGTGGGCCTGACCCAAGAGCTAGATCAAGATGATTTCCTCTGTTGTATGTTCTCTTATCCAAAGGTGAGAGTATACTGAGGCAATTATCATCTATCCATTCTAGAAATTTATCAGATCCTGGAGTGGGGCTGCGAGACTAGGAAGGTTGCCAACGAGTGTGACACAGATTAAAGTCAACTTGTAGCAGGCAACTGCCTTGGGAGGTGGACTGAGGGATTGAATAAAAAGTTTGAATAGCACTTGTACTAGTAGCTGTAAGGGGCGTTTTAAATATTAAAGATTCTACGAAATCGACCGGTAGGTGAATTTATCCGTAGAATTAGAACATCATTTGACGTAATATTAATCTGAACAGGGTGAAGATCTAGTCCTTTGGGAATATATGAGATGACGCGTGGCCGAGTAGTGTTCCAATCAGCGTTGGGTAAGGAGGCATATGCTGGATGTCGTTTGGTGATTCTACAACTACGATCATATATGCTCGGTTGGTACCGAGCAAAGGTTAGTATGATTTGTCTCTGTGTGCTGAGGAGCCACAGAGACTACAGCGTTAGGGAGAAGCACAGACACAAGTATTATACCATTGCCAGCACTGGGGGCATTGAGTTAAAGTTTTCCGTTGAGGAAGTATACGAGTGTTCGTCCTAAAGCCGAAAGATAAAGGATACGAGGGAGATTGTTGTGGGACTCGGGGAAGCGTACTATCCTTGAGAACTTCAAAGAGATTCGCTGAGCGAGTGATGCGTGGTGATGAAGGGGTGGCAGTGTTTGTTTTGCTTCTTGGTATTGTGTGGTTATGAGCTGTTCCCATGTTTTTTTCCACAGCATCATTGGGAACTTTTTTTTGAGGCGGGTTCAATGCAACCTGCGTCAGCTTGAATGCAGAGGCGTGCTTCGGCGCTAATTTGACGTATTGCAACAAATTGTGTTTTTGTTTTTGGGGCTCTAGAGGGTCATATTTAGGATATCAGCGGGATAGGGTCCATGGCAGTGGATGCACGTGGATGGGCAAATGTGGCCGCTCCTTGTTGCACAACGACTGGTATGCTCTAGTTCAGAGTGTTGAGAAGAACCGCACAACCGGCAACGTGGGGAAGATGCGCATACTCTATTGTTATGCCAGAGCCAGCATCATGTGCATTGAGGCGTGGTAGTGCGGTGTGGGAGGACGGAGGACGCAGGTAGTTGTTCTATAATAAAACAGAAAGAGAACACGGGGAAGACGGTTGTTGGCTTCCGGTAAACGAAAAATCCAGGTAATGGGCGGCGAATCTGGGAACTCAGCGTTGTCCTTGGAGGGTAATATAGATACTGGGTTAGCAGAGGCTATAGCATCAGAGATCGAATCCAAAGTGAAGGGTACAAGGACATGCTCAAGATTTTTCATTTATTGAACCGTGAGACCGGGGAACATTCGAGATGCGGTAGGATGTCCATGGCGATGCTTTTTCCAAAGGAGCGTCCCACAGTTTTCTTTTCCATTATTTTCTCTTCAAGAGCCTTCAGATTTCCTTTAGAGGGGCAAAGTGAGAAACCAGTCTTGATGGGTAGTACATCTTAATCAGGTCCTTGTCTGATCCAAGTTTAGATTTAATCCAGAAGAGCGAAGCCGGAGTAGGCTCGAAGTAGCTTTTTGTTCGATAGTCGTACGAAAATTCTATAATCAGCATGCTCTTTTGGCGAATCGTGGCGTGCGGAGTTTTGATGATCGCTCTTAGTATGGGGTAGGTCAGGGTTCCTACTCTTAACAGCATTTGCATAGCTTTTTGGAGACCTTATACCGTGGCTTGCGTCACTTGGAGATGAATTTACACATGATCTCTTCTTAAGCAGAGAAGTCGCTGGTATTTCCCGGATGTACGCTTCGAAATGTTTTGATGTCAAATCATCTAGCTCGTCACAAAAAAGTTTGAGAACGCGAGCTTGTTTTACTGGCATATGTGTGTTCGAGGCGCAGTATAGGTCGAGTAAATTAGCAAAAATTCCAAACAAGGTTTCTACTTTGGTAGATCTTAGATCAGCGGCTTCTTTGCTGGTCGATATGACCTCTTTCAGTCTCCCATAGAGGGAAGGGGAATTTATGTGTAAAATGACTTACCCGTGAGTTGACAGAATCTTATCGCAAAATTTATTCAAAGAACTTAAAATACAATACTATAAGAGTTCTCTTAGGAGACCAGGTTCGCGGCATAGTTCGTCAATTTTTGAGCCGTTTAAGTTCATCGTAAAGTCTCAATGGCCCTGACATAGTTTTCTCGAATTCTTTCATGAATTTTATGTTGTCATGAGCGTCCTGTTCTTCAACTTCCTTCAATAATCAGTCCAATATTTCCTTGATCTCAGAAACATTTGGTCTTGTCAGAGTTTCATCTTCTGAACTAACAAGTTGGTTATCCTCATTTGGTTCCTGTGAAGATTCACAACTATCAGAATCTGACGGAGGGCCTGTGTCTGCTTCTCCAATAATATTTGTAGAAACAATGTTTTCTGACCTCCCAAATCCCAGTAGAAGAATGAGCTGTTGATGAACTCAGAATGGACAGGATCTCTGATGACGAATTCCACCAAAGAGCTCAACAGGGTCTGAAAGGTCAGCAACACAATGTACGAGGTGCTTTCACAAAAGAAACCGGCTTTGTCCAAACTTCTCACACGCACATATCCATTTTTCCGCATTTGTATAGTATTTTTGCAAGCTTTGGGGGTTTGTTTCCTAATTCCTGAGTTCTTTCCATTCCCGCTTGAAGAACTTTCGCCAGCTTGCAACAGCCCTTCTTTCAGATGTTACTTGATCATCATGACGTCTCCAGGTGCATAAAGATTCTTTTGATTAAACAATTAACAATTGGCATGTACACGTATGAAATTCATAAGAATTACTAATTTCTAATAATGCAAATAATGCAAGTGACGTCATGATGAATTTTTCGTGCACATTACGGTTCATCTAACATTATACTTTAGTCACGTGAATTATATGCACGATTGGTAAGCCAATTCCTCACGGAAGATTCATTAATTTTCAACATTCAGATTCGAAGCCTAACATGATCCCTCAAAAAGTATGAAAATATATTCAAAAATCTAGATTCTTATTCAGTATTTAAGTCTAAATTTAACATTTATTTTTCCATAAAAATACAAGCAGGAGAGATAAGGTAATGAGGAAAATAAAGAGAGGTGATCTTTCAACTCGTTTTACATATTAGAAAAATCTTAAACTTTCTTTCGTAAACATTGATTTTCCTGTAAATTTGACTATTTTATTCGGAAGCTATTTCAATAAAAGTTAATTTAATTGAGTAAAAATTGATAGAAATATGGCGATAAATATCTGAACATGTGAGCTTGTAGATTTCGGTGAGGAATTGGATTACCAATCGTGTATCGAATTCACGTGGAATATGCATGTATAAAGTGACTCAATCAAGGTGTCAAAAGAGATGTTTGAATACCCATAACATATCCCCAAAATTGTTGGAAAAATTATTTTTATGGGAGAGAGCTGAGCCAATGTTTATCACTCTAGCTTTCACCTTGTCACTAATAATAGAGATTAAAGATAAATAAAGAAAGACAAAATATGACTTCACAGGTAATGAATATAGAAGCTCTTGAGTACTCAGTAACTTGGATTCAAAGGTACGTTCCTTATTACTTTCTCTCTATTATATATTACGAGATTACTTTATTGTATAATTAACCAAGATTGAGCTATGACCAACACAGCTATTAATACAATTTTTACAAACTCTTTAGCTTTTGATGAAAGCATTTTCATGATGCCACGAATGTATACTCCCTGGCAACGTAATTTTTCAATGACATATTTGCAAGGTAAAAATTGATTATACCACAATCAGATGCGATGCGAGAGTATTTTCGAATTTTGTTATTGGGGACGTGATTAAAAATTAAATCACGTGACAATTTTCCTACCAATATTTCGTCTGAAGCACAGACTTGAAGTTTTTCTTGACCCTTTAACGAACATGAATAGAAGTGCTGGGCCTAAATGACGTCAGTGCTATACGTTTATTATTTCCCATGGGTGTGGGCGTATTGTCGTATTGGCTCCATTGATTAACCTTAATAACATTGTGCTGCTACTTCCAAAAACACCCATGTTGATTGTAGTTGAGTTAAAGGTTTAAGAGTGGGTCCTAACTAGGTCTAGATGGAGATAATTGGCTATAATAGGCATCACGCTTCACTGTATTTAAGGAATACAACAATAGGATAGATGATAGTAATTTCTATCGTCCTGAGGCCTAAGGCTGACATGAATATAACGACGAGGCTGAGAAAAGAATTGGGTTGATACGACTATATCTACAGGGGTAAGGCTAGAATGATGAATGATACAGTGCCCAAAATAGAAATTGTGGGGTAATTAAGAGAAGGTAAAGATGACAAAAAGAGTTGAAAATTCTTACACACACTACTCCTAGATATGGAAAATTTTGATTCATCAGATCCCTTCCCAAAAAGAAGTTGTCAGAGAAAAGAAACATCATTTAAGTCCAAAGTCAGAAAAATAAGTACTGTAAATAGACGTGCCACGAAAAATACGTCACACATGAGTCTTGGTAGCTTTGGAAGAGTAAGTAGAACAATTTCTGATATAAATTACCAACAGTAGTATTCTTTATTGTAACTCCGAGTGTTAGCTGATACTCTTAATCTGACTAACTTCTATGAATAGTCAACTAACGGGGGGCTCTGCGATGAGTTATGGATGCGAATCTTTGAGTTAACTGACGCACGATTTCTGAGTACTCGAGCTCGTCTTGTATGCCGCAGATTCAAAGAAATTATTGACAACTGTAATTCTCTATTCTTCAATCAACGTATTGAAATTTACGGCAAGAATATGCCCGGACCGCCTCCGGGAATGTCGGAAAGGCAATATAACAATCTTCTCGGAGGTAAGGGCTGTGAAGAATGCTCTAATCGATCATGTACAGCAACGAAGTGGGCTTGGTATAAAAGATGGTGTGTTTCATGCTGGGAAAAGAAGATTTCTCTGGAGTACAAAATCATTAAGGATTATGAAAAAGACTTCCCTAGAAGCATCATTTTGCAACTCCTGGATTGTCTACCATATTGCATGTATGATGCTTACATGAAGTCCCATCATGTTGGTGAAGCTCAAGGTACACTTCAACCTTCTGGACCAAAGGTTCATAAATACTATCAAACTCAGGATGTAGCGGAAATAGTAGCATTATACAAAACTTTAATACCTGCATCTTATGATGACAACCCCGAGCATACACCCGAAGAAAGAGCATCTGCAATGGCTAAATATCAGGATACTGTAGAAAAAATGTGCAAGGAGCGTAAACTCTTCTTGGCTCAAAAAAAAAAGGAAAGAGATGAGCTAATGCAACGAGTATTCAAGATTGAAAATGCGATACGAATAAGACGTCAAGAGATTTCTCGTCCAAATAAAATTGCTCGACAAGGTCGGAGAGAATTTCACACGAAAATGGCCAAACGAGAGCTACCTCACATCCCAGTCGACTTTGTCCAAAAAGCCAAAGCTTACAAAGCCAGTTGCCGAATATATAGAAATGGTGGAACTGATCGTACATGGAAAGTTTTGAAGCCAAAAATAGAGAATGAATGGAGACAAGAACTAGAAAAACGTGCTATTTCTAATTCTCAATGCAAAACTAACTGTGATATCCCGAAAAGTCAACCCAATAAATGCAGCTCAATTCATTTGGACTCTAGCCATCTGCGGCCCAAAGATATAGATAACTCCGATTTCGAAGGAATTTCTTCCCACTGGCAAAGAAATTTTTTATCAGCAAATATTTGTCATTCTCAAGTTATGCCAAAGTTTCCAGTATCTCATGATCTGAGACCTGTCCCATCTGATAGCTTACAACCGTATCAGCTAGATAGTGCCAGTAGTGCCAGTGGTGAGCGCAAAATTTTTCCGCATCTACCAAATCTTAATATTCCTCGATTTCCCTACAAGGTTGCTGATTTAAGGGCCCCAGAATCGAATGAGCTTTTTCATCAAACTGGGTCTAACAATCAGGATAAAAGAGAGCCACAAAAATTATTTAAGGCTGATCTTCGAGATACCACAAGTTATCAAGCTGGCTCTAGATATAGCGAAAATGGGCACATACAGTATAAAATAAACCAAATTGGAGATACTCACTCGACTCCAAGCACAGTAAAACAGGAATCGTCAGTCAAGTCTAACTCCTCTACAGGACGTACTATAATTCCCATCTCATCACTATTAATTAAAGAGTAATTAACTGTGCATCTTTAAAATGGATTGAGAACCCAACAACCGCCATGAATTTTAATTCAAATAACAGATAAAACTGAATTAGTATCTAATTTTTTTTTAAAAGAAAAAACTTTTTACAGTATCTGGTGATCACTTTCGGAATAATTTATGGAATAATGAAGATGAGTTAAGAGAAGTTGTCGGTGAGCTCACCGCACGAACTAATAATTCTCGAGTCATCTCCTCGTGAGAAAAAAGCTTCTTACTTGGCGTTTTTATAATGCAACTGAATCAAATATCTTTGCAAAGATCTTTGTAAATGATATCTATCTACCTTTAATGTCAACACTCAATCAACATTTTCAACTGTTGTATTTGTGGTGTTAAGATCTTTCATGATCTCTTTGTAACAAAATTATTTACATATTTAAGGTATGTCACCAACTTTCTAACTCCTAATTTCCGTTTCCACTATTTATCATGTTGTTTGTGTCTTACTTTCTGGCTAGCTATTTATTTAAATACATATGTTTGCCTCGAAACAATACTAGATCTAGTGGCAGTCAATGTCATTGGTCTGGGCTGCAAGTAGCAGGTGTAAGGTGTATGATACTCTTATTGAAAATCAAGTTTTTTGCTGAGCATAAAAATTACCATATTATCATCGTCAATGAAATTTGAAATTATCTAGTGATATATAACTGGGCGGTGGAGAGATGAAGTCATCTCGCGCTTCAATTTGTACTCTCCAAGCCTAGCATAGAATCAATTGCGGTTGTATCTCATCTACTGAATCAAATAAGATCTCTAACCCTATTCTTACTGCATACGTTCTCTTGAAAGCTTTCTATAGCTGAGTTATCAAACCCTACATATCTTCTTGTTGACCGGTTTGATATTGATTTTGTGATGAACCAACCTGAGAAATATAATGTATCATCAATAACTCTTGCTTCAAATAATTTTGCAGCTTTGATGTGCCCTTTGTTCAAAGTCTTCATTGGAACCGTGCCTTTGATAGCTATTTCTATTTATCTGTACTGAGACGATCTATCTAATCCCTAATTAGATCTTTTAGTGTATCTCGTCCTTCCACAGGGGACATAAAGTCTGAAAACTTGTGGGGGAGCTAGATGCTCAACGTCTAGAAGTAGCCTATTTCTGTCTGTAGGTGATTGGATTCTTAGTACTACAGTGAAGGGTATCTTTTCTCCTTTTGGCTGCTATGGTAAGTAAGCCGAAAGGTACCTACAGTCTACGTTTTCCCGTGCAGGCCTTTTGAGAATATCTTCAAACTCTTGGATCGACCTAAAGGTTGTATAGTGACCAATTAGAGTGTTAATTAAGTTCAAATAAAATAGGCAATAGAATGGATTTTTGGACTAATGAAGCAAGGGTATAAGCTCGGCTACACAATTTGTGGGCACACCTAGTTACTGACCACTTCACCCAAACCAGCAGTAAAAATTCAAATAGTGATATCTATTAGTTCATTCATTATCCCGATTTGGCGCCTCTATGGCCCACATGGGTGGCTAATCTATATTATTTACATAGGAGGAAACCTTTAGGTAAAAACCTCCATATCTATCCAGCTTGGGATTCCTTTTCCTCTAAGATTGTGGATAAGTCTCTGGTGTGACACATTGTCAAATGCCCCGGAAATATCGAGGCTGAGGATCAACGTTACTTTTTTTTTATCTTTGCCCCAGATAGAATGAATCTGCTCTGTTAGAAATTCTAGATCTGTAAGAGTTGTCCTCTTAGATCAGGCACCCATTTGTTCCTCGGGAAACAGACCATATTTTTCTCGGCAGCTTTCGAGATTCGATTTGCAACCAGTTTTTCTGGGAGCTTACCTATCGTGTTCAGAAGTGCTATAGGTCTATAAGCCTTTGCCGTATCGTACCTGGGTTTCTGTGGTTTGCGGAGAATACATAACTCCTTGAACATCCTCAAGATTGGCGTGAACAGGGGGAGGGAAGAAGTGTTCGGCCATAGCCTTGGCTTTGTCAATACTACGAGTATGTAAGTTCCCCGATGTATCGATATCATCCGGGATTTGTGGTGGCCATCTTTTTTCTTCGGAATATCTTCTTGCCCATTTAGCAAGTTTCCAAATTTTTTGGGGGTCGTTCGTGGCTTCTGTGACCTTTACTCACCAACCGATCAGTTTGTTTTTCCTTATCTGACTTTTTTTCTTATTAATTGCGATATTGTATGCTATTCAACTTTTTTCTGTGCCTTCTTTAGTCCACTGCCTCCTGGCTTTCCGGGCCTCCTTGACGAGACGTGAGCATTCTTTCGTCCAATAGAGTTTTGCATATGGGGAGTGATTTGCTTATGGTGTTGTTTCTCGGACTGTCTCTTGAATAAGTTTGGTTATATATTCAACTCTCTCGTCTATATCTTCCACTGAAAGGAGTGGGTGGTTCATGTTTGTTACATCACTTAGCTTTGTGGTTAGTCTATTGTTCATCACCTCCCAGTCTGCCATTTTCTACAAGGGTCTAAGTTCTGTGGTAGCTTTTAGAGGTGGTTCAGTGCGGAGCTCTGTACGTATTGGAATGTGGTCTAACGACGCTTCAATTTCTTCAGCTGACTGACATTTCATTACAGTATTTTAGAGATCTTTGGGTATAAAAATTAGTTCTATAGTACTCTGACTGCCTCGAGTCTACCCTGTAATGGTACCTTCTTGGAGGATAAGTTCCATATTTTGCTCTCCAAAGATATCGAAGAGGTCTTCTGCTGTTCTGTGGTGTCTGAGAATTGTCAAGCCTCCCCACCTTGGATGGTGGAGATTAAAGTCTCCAGCTCGGATATGAAAGCCACCTCAAGCTAATGTTTGAGGGACCCACTTAAGTGTCCCTAGTTCTTTACTGCTATGAGAAGCTAGGGGAAGATTGTATACGTTATGTTACCCATAATTTCCAAGGTTTGTCTGTAGGCTGATGGATGTGATATCTCCGTCGGATTCTTCTAGTACTTATTCGTTTCTCCATCCTTCGATCGCAAGAGCTTTACTCACGTAAATACATGACCTACATTTATTGCCAGATGGGAAAATAAGATGGTATGCAGGGTGGGTTACTGTGGTATTCTCTATAGGGTTACACCAAGGTTCCTGTACAACTATTACGTGGTGTTTTATTGAGTCCAGTTTTTGTAAAAAATCGTGCTGTACTTTATTTTTACTCCTCTTAACATTATACTGTATTATGTTACAGATTTGAGTGTCTTTCATGAAGACATCTCATAATCCTGTGTTTGGCTTCGGCTTTGGAAGGGATCTTCGGAGCGCTGTGGTCTATTTTGGGTAGTAGATTAAGGTTCTCCAGCACATGAGTTACTTCCATTAGCCGAAAAGAGGTTCTCTATGAGAAAGAGGTTGATAGGGCTCGGGTTCTTCTTAGGTCTTCCAGGACGTCTAGGTCCAATTACTTGGCCGTCCACGCCAATAATTTGGGGCCCAGCTATACCAGCTCTTCTTTTCTGGCTACCTGCGATTCACCAGTCGTTTTCTGGATCAGTCCCTAGGTTTCCTGGGGCAGTAAAATTTCCGGGATCTTGTGTTCTATTTGTAAGTGCTTTCGCTTTGGCTGCTATTCTAGTGGGATAACTCGAGTCCCAAGCTCTATGTTTTCGTGCACAATTGCAGCATCGAATTTCCTGATTACCAGAGCAATCTCGTGTGTTGTGATCTCCTGCGCAGTTTCCGCACTTTGGGATAACTGTGCAAGCTTTTACTATATGACCATACTTTTGACAGTTGAAGCATTACATCAATCGAAACCTTAATTTAAAGATGTTCTGTGTCTTTTGGTTGAAAGGTGTCAGTTTTCGTGAATTTATGTATTGATGGCGGGTATTGACAGAAGTAGATTTTTGAGGGGATGGTTGGGATAAAGGAGATAAAGGTATCTATAGGGTATCTGTTGATTCTCCGAAGGAGCTTTGAGAGTACTAGAGGAGATTTGAAGGGACTGAAGG
>PEDP01000136.1:0-38371 GCA_002918395.1 Erysiphe pulchra
ATCAACAAATAACAAATGATCTCCTGGGCAACGAGATTTAAGCCCATTTAACAAGAACGGAATTATGAAGGTGATACCGATTTATGAAATATGGGGTAGATAATGGGTAGGGGTGGCAAATAAGTTATGTACTGTGAGTGGATTTTATGAAGGTAGTTAGTAGAGATTAGTAGTGGAAGTAGACAAATAGTAAGGATTTTAGAGTATTGATTGGTCCAAAATTTTGGAAGACCAATTAAAGATCCAGGTGTCCCAGAATTGTGCAAAGTGGGGGAGAGGGCATTTAATTTTCTTGAGGTGGGCAAATAACATTTCCCTATATATATTCTATTTTAACTACTCTAATTAAGTGAAGTCACATGTATGCTACAACTAGGCTCACACTTGACTTGCGTTGTGCCCCTGAATCTATCAACTTTAACACATAGTTTCTCATGTGCACTATCAAAAATAACGTAATCGAGATATTTCGACTTTAATTTTAGTTACGACTACATGCTTCTCAACGTATGATTTTCAAAAAATATTAATTTTATGTACGCTATGAAACCAATAAGAATTACCATACACAGGCTATTTATCGCTTCTGTTTTGTAAGCACGATACATGAGAATTTTGGTGGCTATTATGAAAAGCTAGCAATACGGGCGACATTAGAGCGCATAGTTGACCTTTTAAGATCAGCGTCTAGTTCAGAAAACTTTTCATAATCGGCTAAAATCTTACTTAAAAATCACGTATCTTTCTAGCATACTCCTCAACCTCTTCTGAGTCAGTAGGCCTATTTATTATTTGAGGGGGACAATATATGGTCGCTTTGGACAAAATTTTGAATTTTCGTGGTCTCGAAATTAATGAAATATCCAAGATGCATATGCTTACAAACTGTGGCGTTTGTACACATTTATGAACAGGAGCATCTGCATAGAGATTAGAAACCTGAGTGATTGTGTAGTTACCATTGTCTCGAGAAAGAGATGCAATGGATGCAACTTCCGCGAGCCTTGTCTCGTCATCTTCATTAAAATCTTCTTCTAGACAGGATAAACGAGTGATAAATGTCATAGCTTGATCAAATGTCACCCTGTTGGATTCCTCGAGCTGCTCTTGCTCAGCAAAACTCATACGTCTATCGATGAACCCTCATTGAACCCTGAGCATGAGTGGTGGCATGTTAGAACAATTTGTTTTGTGCGTGCAATACATGAGGAGCACGTCAGGGTTTGCTTTCTGTAGCTCTATAGCCTTAGGATGGGGATACATCAGTCTTTTAAGTGTATTTTTGTTTATAGCTGTGACATATCGAGGATTAAATCCATTTATTTGAAACTCATTAAGTAGCAATTGTGCAATTGTAATGGTATCTTTCCACCAAATAGTCGCTGCTTATCTTTCTCCATGATGTTACATAAATCTTTTGGCATTAGATTGAATCCATCATGGTCTCTAAAGACGTTCATAGTTTGGGATACAAATAAACCAGCTTTAGAATATCCAATTATCTCACTTCGTAGTGATTCTGGTAGTGCTGCTACTCGATGAGCTGGATGTGCTTTGTTTCAGCCATTTTGGCCATGATTTTGAACATTTGCTTCCGTGATTTTCCATGTATCTTCAATAAGCTTAATCATAATTTTGTACTGACAGCCAGTCTTCTTACAGCCAGTACCCTTCGATGCTTTGATTTGTATGTTGTCTTCCCGATTTGATTATGTTGCTTTGGTCCCTTATCAAAGTAGTAAGCAGTGAGGATAATTTCTTTCGTCGATCGACTCATGTTCTAGAAGAAGTGACTGATCTGAGCCTATGTGAACACGTCTTCTTTAGTACTGAAAGTAGGACGATCTGCTGGCAAAAGATTACAGGGTCCGTTGAGATACAACTTAGTTGTTTGTACGTCCATGCTATAATATGGTTTTTATTACACTAACATTGATATTGGGTATTACGCTGTGTACTGACAAACTTACGTATGGAGAGAACTGGTGACAGAGAGTCGCAAGACCTTTTAGATGAGGAAACCACGTCCCAATAATTACTCTTGGAATCAACTAAAATGAAAATAATCTTCTATAGAATATTGACAAGCTTAAGGGAAATTAGTTGCATTTTTTTCAAAAGCATTTCGTTGCTAGGGCACAACGAGACGGATGGTACTGGGGTTTTAATCGAAAATTCCTTGAATGATTTGCCAAGAAAGACATACACTGGGAATAGCCAGTTTAATTGGTGCCAGCCCATATTACATCACAGGGATACGTATTGAAGGCTTAGCGCACAGCGATTAAGATATTCCCTGAATCTAATATTCCAAGTACCGAAACCAAAACTTCCGCATAGTACAGTTGCAAAGTCTGCTAGAAAGTCTGGTGAGACTAATGCGGTCCAACATAAATTTACACTTTGGGATAAAATTGAACCGAAGATGGCACTCCATGTTTTGCTGATCAACCCTGCAACAAAATTAACCGAGGCTTTTCGGCTCTCTGATTTGCTTAGACGAATAATCAAGGCTGGTGGGCTTCGTATGAGCTTCGCATATGCTTCGTGTGGGCTTCGTGTGAGCTTCGTGTATATTTTGCATAAGCCTTGCTCCGTGATTCAAGGACACTGAAAATACAACATGTGGTTATTTTTGATTTTACCAAAACCATGGGAGTAACCCCCCGAGTTACGGACGAGAATGAACAAGAAATTCTACATTTGATAAACTTATAAATTAGCTTAAAAAGGTCATTCTAGAATTACGGACACCAAGTACTACCAACTAGAAGATGATAAAAAGGATAGGTATAGACTGGATTGGGTTCTAATAATTTACCACTAATTCGTCTTAAATCAATATCGTGTTCAACAACAAACGAATTTACATTTAGATTTAGATCAATTAAAACACTACTGGTATTACATGGTTGCTGGATGTTTGTTCTGAGTCCAAGTCTACGGCAAATTAAGACAATTGATACGTCGCTCAAGCTCCTCTTTGAAAATTTGGCTATTGACGTTACTGGAAATCACTCTGCAGATAAAATTAAAGTTTCCAATAGCTTCTTGCTGGTCGCAAAGCTCAATCATTCGATGCATGCGCGCACGAAATTCCGCATAATTTTATCCGTGGGGGTTTTCGCCCTCCCGCTCAGCTACTTGATCTTCTTCAAGTGATTCATCTGATTTTTCATTATCGCTAAACTCAAAAGAGGGTTGCATTGAAAAATCTTCAACTAATATGTTGAAGGTCTGAATATTCTGGAATTCGAGGCGTAAGATGAGCTGTCTTTCTACCCAAAACAGGGATGTACGTTGCCGTTGAATACAGGCAAAAATGCAGTTTTATCTTCAATATTTTCATAGCAATGCACTATATGCTTGCATAAAAGAAACCGACTTAAGAGATTTTTTTTACATCCACATACCCAAGTTATGGCGTTCGTATGATTCTCCTGAATACTTTGTATACTGGTTTCCTGGTTCTGAAAGCGTTTTAATTCTTGTTTAAATGGCTTCTGCTAGCTATCAACGGCTCTTTACTGACCACCGACTTGAATTGCTCTCATTCTGTCAAATCCTTGGGATATCGACTTGGTTATTAAAGCCCAAATTATCAAGTCGATACGCGGTCGATTGAAGCGATGCAGGTAATCGCATTTAATTCTACGCCAATGCAATTCGAGAATCATTTTGGTCTTCAAGACTTGAATCTCATTTAGGTCAATTGATCGAGCTCACATCTCCCACTGTCCTAACCTATACCAGTAATGATACAAATGTGCCTATAACTTGTATTAGTTACTTTGATATTATTTTCCATCTGAGAAATTTTATGGGAAATCATTCATAGGTTATAGGTTTCGTTACCACTCAAATAAATCCAAAGCGTCGCCGTCTACGATAAGTTTTGACTCAGAAAAAAGAATAGATTACAATCAATGTGATAACATTATTGGTCAGGAGAAAAAGACCTTAGAAGTTAGGCGCCCAGTAAGCCTTGTGCACAAGTAAATATGTATTAGAGAAAGGAGGAAGAAATTAGATAGTTAAATCTTAAATATATACTACTTCACATTTGTTTTAAACACTCTTTCTTCAGGAAAGACTCTGACTAAAAGGCAAAACTGTGCTAGGATCGTAATTTACGTATATCCTGTCTCATAATTAACGCACAGCCGAGATTTGGGCAGATGTAAATTGATTCTCAATGATTGAGAGTATATCAGCTACTAGAGTTTAGCTTCAGTGTCTGGACTTATTCAAGGGCCAAACTCTGCAATCAACATGGTTTTCAAGTGAAAATTTACCTAATTAGCCATGTACGATGTCGGAATTTGAATGAACATCAAATTCTATAGGACTGGAATTTTTAAAACGAATTTTCATTCAAAGCACACTCCTCCACAAGTTCAGCATCAACTTCTTATACTCGACGGCCATTGCTCATATGTCCCAATTGAATTTATGTGGCTCTGCAAGCAGCACTAGATTTATCTCTAGTATCCTTTACCTCATTCCTCACATGTACTACAACCCTTAGATCCTGCTCCCTTTCTGGCAGTCAGATTATAATACTGGAATCAAATTAGGGAACTCTGTCTACCTGATGATGCTGCACTTGTCAAGAAGGAGCACTTTATCGGTATATGTCTTTAGGTGATGGAACAAGGAATATCGGAACGAGGAATTCGGACAAGTTGGCGGGCCAGTGGCCTCTGCCTATACAAACCACAACTTGTACTAAAATTCTCACAAGTATCTAGCCGACGATCCACAACACCTAACTCTCAATCATTTTAAGAAAAAAATAAGGTCTTTAGCACACTCCAGAGCTAACAGATCCTTTACTTTGCTTCTCAATTGCAAATCCAATTAGAAAATCTCTCTTTAAATACCAGAGCGTAGTTAGGTAATGAGATAAGGGAATTGCCAAGTGAAATACTCATGAAGCGCAACTAGCACTCGAGTTTCAACTTAAAAAATGTCAACTAGATAGGATGAAGACGACACGAGCAAGAAAACGGATTAAGATTAACCCAAATAATCGCTTTAATGACGTCGACGCTATTAGAGCTGCTATGAGTCCAATAGCTAAGGAATCGTCTATTTTGGATGAAGGGAATGCACAAAGATAATCAAAAACTACAATAGCTCCAAATATGGAGCCAATGTATAATTCATTACAACTTTAGTATTGAATTTAATTAGTTTTGTTGTTGTAATAAAACCTTAGAATGATGGGTAGGTAATATTAGTGGATGCGCGGATACTAGGTAGGTGATTCAGCTTATGCTCCGGATACCGACGTCTTTAGAAAAATATGTTGGAGGAAAAAAGAGAAAAAACTGACTATGGTTATCGTTGTGTATTAAAATCTCTATGAATTTTAAGTCCAGTACTTATCTCATACAATTCTCCCCTACGGTCGCAGTATGTTAATAAATATATTAGCATAATAGAATCGCATGAATTGAAAGACACTGGGCTAAACTCTAGCTTGATGCAATCCAATTCATAAGATTAGTAAAAATTCCGAGGCTGAGTGGATTTCATTCACTTCCCATGAGTTGAACAAAGATAATTATTCGGACTCATCATTACTATATGAGCCGATTTTCCCAAATTCATTAGTTCATTAACTATTTTTCATGACCCCTATTGACCTCCAAATAGCACCAGCTTCTGGTCCCTCTTGTTTTCTCACATCATCTAGCATCCGATCATTCATGAGTTTAATCCAGTGCTCCTCTCTTCCCATAACCTCTCTTTCCAGTCGTGTCATAAAGTCTATCTCTGAAAGCATACCCAAAATGATTCTCTGAACTTGATCGACTAGCAATTCTAAAGACGACTCACTCTGAGGTATTCCAAGATCTCTGATGTTGTCTTTCCATAATTCAAGTTTTCGTCTTAGATAAAAGCAGTCATTCTTCCAATTAGAGTCAAGTTCTTCAATAAGTAAAGTTTCTGCATAGTTTTCAAATTTTTTTTCTCTTCGTTCAAAAACATCCTCATATAAGTCAACCCATTTTTCAAACTTTTGAGTCGCACGCGCGTATCTGCCTCTCGCATCTCTAGTATTCATTAATCCAGTCAAAATATTATCAAATATATGTATTTTTTCATCTAATCCCCATCCAGGAGCGCCTACTTCTTGCCATTCTTTTAATGCTATCGCATTGAGCTTGGAATTTTCACACTTCTCCTTCTCTAATATGTTGTGCTCCATTTCCACAATTTTTAAAAATCGTGCCTCGAGTTTACTTTTAGCGCTGGCTTGCCATTCTTTCTCAGTATGCCCACAATCTCTATGTATGAGATGTAGTTGTAAGAGTTCATTTTGAAGCTTCGTGGTCTCGGCAGAGATGGCTTTATTTGCCGGCCATTTACTGGGAGTTGGTGGTGCAAGAAAGGCGGCTGGATGTAGTTTGGGAGCTAAGTTCTTTGCTGGAGAGTAGTGCTGTTGATGAATTGAAAAGAGTGGTTTTTTTAACGGCTTTTTATCAAGCATATAAGAAGAAGCTCTGTCAGCTACATCGCTAGAAATTGAATTTCGGGTCGGAGGACGAGAATAAGAGGAACTTGTGAGAGTTGACGATGACCTTTCACGACTCTTGGATGGGCCTCGGATATGAACTGAGGAGTTCGAAGAGGTAGGACGCAGATTTCGAGAAGCTGCCGCCACTGGAGGTCTAGAGCGATCTTTTTTTATAGGCTCGAGCTCACTAGTCGAAATATTTTTGGATTGACGACTGGAAGTTGATCTTTGGAGTTCTTCAATAGGAGTATTAGAAATTTTTGTAGCTGTGAAAGCATGATTTCGAAGAGGATTTTGCTGAAGAGAGCTCTCTTTTGAGCTGTGTATACGTGAGGAGCTTCGCGTAGGCTTGACAGGCAAACGGCTTGGAGATAGATCGTTATTTCTTTCAAACTTGCTTGTTCCAGATGTAGTTTGATCAGTAGTGGTCGTCGCCGAGGCAGCGCCAGAATCAGTAGAAGCTACTGCCGCATGGCTAATGGGCTTTCGTACGGAGCGGCTGCGAGAGGGAAGTGTAGGCATTCTTGCAGAAAGTTGAATAGAAGTCAGCTCTTGTCATCGGTCAGGATGCTGACATTGAGGGATCCCTGCTACCCCAGATTATATGTTCGAGCGATCAGTTTGAGGGGGAGTAAAATGATTGTTCCGATCCTCCAAACAGTCTGTCATTATTGTTTCCTGAGGAAGTGGATCCAGAACTTCAAATAATCCCAAAACTAAACCTTCGGATAAATAACCCATTGGAGCGGGTAAATTACGGGAAAGATCAAGCCAATGGGCATTTCAATTTACCAAAGTCTAAGTTGTCCTAAACTTCGTCTCTCTCATAGGGCTGCACATATATTCGAGTGCTACAACTACTCCCTATTGGAAAAGGGGGAGTGAATAAGGAGAAGGGGTAGAAGGGGGTATTTTTCCGCGGATTGGGTACGAAGTAAAGCCATTGAAGGTTTGGTACATTAATAGATAAGAAGAAAACGAAATTTGTTTCATCTTACATTTTTTTTCCCAATGGGAGAAAAGGAGAGACTGTAGAGAGCGAGGCGGACAAAGAGAAGGTACGGAGATTCACAATGTAATTCAGCAAACGTCTTTTTAAAAGTAATGGTAATCTATTCGAGTGAGTGCGAGGGCGAGGACGAGTGTAAGAAATCGATAAAATGCACTTATTTTTTTGATCCAAGTTGATTTTATCACCACGTATTATGTACTGACACGTAAGTAACGCGCGAACAGCCAGCATTCATCACAGCCATCACCTTCAAGCTGCTACTGTTAGACCGCAGGCAGCCAGCACGTCTTAATGCAGATGTCGCATTCGCAACCACTGACTCGAGGTCTCTCATCAACCAAACATCGCTCTTATTCATCTAAAGCACTGCCGCTGCCTCCTACGTTGTCGTCGCCAAATTTGGAATTAGCGTTAGGAATTCATAATCCGGAAAATGGAAAGCCCCCTCCCGTGCCGCCTAAATCGGATCGGCCTTCCACACCAAATAAAAATTTAAATACTGTTTATCAACAGCCAAACTTCTCACAACCCCCTAAATCCGATGAAGACACGCCGGGTCTTTCGCATAGTTGGTCGGATAGTAGTGTTGAAGGAGAGACGGATCATCTGTTCGACTCTAATCTCAAGGCTTCATATGATCATATCAGCAACAACAGCAACAGCAACAACGAGGTCATCGCACCCAAGAACGCTGATAACTCAACGGTGATTCTTTCCACCAGTCCCTCTATTGAATCATCTCGACCAATAGAAGCCTCTCTATTGGATTCTTCTACTCATTCTGATCTCTGGCTTCGTCGCTTGGCCAGAAAGACTCACGATCAGGCGGCGACCGAATCGACCCTTCCGCTTAATCATCTTCACCTTGATCTCGACCAGAGAGTAGAAAACTCATTGCATGATCAACAACTACAACAACAACAGTGTAATCATCATCATACTGACCAGGCTAAGACGATTCAGATAACGGAACAGCACTCATCTGTTGGCATAGAGATAACACCAAGTATTATTTATCAGGAATCCGCTTTTACAACGGATTTACCAGTACCATTACACTCAGACTTGATGGGAAATAAGTTTGCAAAGCTGAGGAGTAAGAATTTGGGAGAATTTTCAACTAACTCGAATCATCATGAAGATACTCCCAAAAGCTACATCCACGAATCCCGTAACAAATCTACAAATCTAGAAAAACCTAAATTGCACATTCCAGGAACACGCAATCTTCTTAGACCTTCACCTTCCTCACGAACCTATGTTGAAAAAGCGCCACCACTTCCACGAAAATCATCTTCTCGCCGTCACATTATTCCATTACCGACAAATTTCTCTAAACCTGACTCCAATAGTAGTACCCATACATCTTTTCCGTCTTCTGGATCTACTACTCGCGCCCCCACTATTCTTACTCCACCTTCAAGCGAAACCCTAGTCTTACAGTCAGAGTCAGCCCTTAACTTACCCACACAGACCCAACCGGATTCACGAGATGGATCTGTCCCTGAAATTAAACTTCACCCATGCCAATTGAAATCAGATATACCACACTCTTCTCAAAATGAGATACCTACTACAAATTCTCCTGATCAAGCATGGCCTCTAGCTGTCGTAAAGTTGGCGCCGGCGCCAGAAATTGTAGAAAGAATGATAATACCGGGCCCACCATTAAATGTATTACATTTTGAGTGTTATCATGACCATCGATATTTACGAAAAACAAGAAATCAGATGTGTCCTATTGGTTGTATGATGTGTCACAAAAAAGATACAGAAATAAGATGGACGTGTACCTGGTGCTTTCTCTGTGCATGTGCTGATTGTACTCGCTCGTTAACTCAAACACCCAACAGGAATTTAAGGGTTTGCTTGGAAAAACTTGAGCCTTTACCCGATAAATGACCTACATTTTTTAAAAAATTTATAACTTAAAGAATACATCATAGAAACTCAACTACAATCGAAGTATTTCATTATAAGAATCGGGAAAAGGCGTTTAAAATTGAATTTACATTAATTTTGAACTTTCAGTAAGGAAAACGTCAAATTTTCAGTTTTCCGCGGTTTCTTTTATTTTTTTTCTTCCATTTACTCTATTTATTTCATCAACTGCTATTATTTTTGTATTTTATTAGTTTTCGTCTTAATCATATTTATATGTTTAGTTGATAATGTTCTAAGATTTTTTCTTGGTACAGCTTCGGGAAGGACAAAAATGGCGTATGGGGCTAAAGTTTGACTCTAGGGATATATTAGTGGACGCAAAAAAATAACAAATCGTTATTAAGTAATAATTAGCAATAAGATGTAACTAAAAGAGTCTAGGAAAATAGTTGAGACCTTCTTTTTTTTCAGTAATACAAGGAAAAAGTGCAATAGTACAAAACTTCAATAGATATGATTGGGAAATTTTTCATTAATTACCAATCAGTCTAAATTAATGGCGTACTATTTCCAATCTATTTTCCCTCTATACTGAAGACTGTTAATCTATTCAACTTATAAAGAATGGAAACTATTAACTAATAGAAAAATACGAAGCATTGTAGGATATCCCAGCTGAACCCCAGTAAATAGGAAACAGCAAATTTTTCTAATGTATTGTCTTTGTATCAACCGCGGCGAAAAAGGCAAACAAATATATTACTGTTTTTGACTTACGTTGTGTAAGGGAATTTCTCTTTTTCCATGAAGTTGAAAAATTAGCACGCCTTTTACGACCAGGGGAATAAGATAAGGTTTGGAAAGAAGCAACATCTCGTGTCGCTCCCCCTTTCAAGAAAGAAAAGTCTAATATGATTGATTGCCTTCCCTCTCTATCTTATAAGATGAACATTCATTGATAACTCCACAAACCTACAGATAGGGGTAAAATAAAAATGATTGGGATTGATCGACATGATTTTTGAATAAGAAAAAAAAATATCATGTCCATTTATTTCTACCAGCTTTTCTCTCCTTAATTCCGTCCAGATGCTTAGCTCTCTTTATTTTTGATCCCTTGTGCGAGAAAATAATATGACAGAGTTACGAAAAGGTAGCTTTTGCTTTAATGGAAACAATAGATGGGGAAATTATGAACTCTCTCACAGATTTAACATGGTGGGCGACATTTTAATAATTTCTTTTCTTTCTGCATTTTCTGGGAGGACATGATAACAATATTTATAAGGTTGGACTAACAACTACCCCTATCAAAATATTATTTTCTGATTGGCTGAAAATATGTTAGCTTATCCCGCGTTGCCTAGGACAACAAGCACTACTCTTTGAGTTGGCCAGCCCCGTAAAATGCCTGAAAGTAACTTCGTCATGTTTGAGTACCCAATCCTCCGTCTACAATATAACCTTTGATATCTAACTATATCGAGAAGTCGTCCACATGTTACTAAATTTTTTGCTGTTGTAAAAGACCCAATTGCCGCTGTCAACACCTCCAAATGAGGTGTTTGAGATTTACAGTTGTACAATTCGTCCCTTTTGAGGACTGCGCAGTATGAAAATCTGTCTAATTTTCGATATTAAGGCTTCAAAAACCATACGAAGATACATACAGTCTTTAATCCATTGGGTAAACTGACAACTACTACATCAAGCCATAAATCAAGTATTTAAAAAACTGATTGTTATGGGCGAGCAAATCTGCGGTGAAATTATTTTGACTGCCATATTAAATTAAGTTCCCGCGCCTAGCGATATCAAAATAATGAATGGTGAGAAAAAAAAGCAGTGTCATTACGGTATCTTAAGTTGAAGTTAGTTAAGTCCTTAGCGCGCTTCGTAGGCAAGATGATACTAATATCTTGATGTTAGAAACGTAGAATCTGTAAATAATGTTAGAGAAGGAACAAGTCTCACTTCTTTCTGTAGATTCCAACAATTGACTGTTTATGTTCTAGACTTGCTCTATTGTAACCAATATTAATTGATCCAGCGACACACGTTTGCCAATTAATGTAAAGTTGGGTAAAACACACAATAAAGTTAGAGTATTGGAACACATTCATAACACCTTCACACAGCTCATAGAGCTGAAATGGTCTACAATCTGACAAATATCTGTGGACATTGGCGAAAGAGACCTGGATATATTTAAACTCACTTGAATTGAAATCAATCACAGGTTCTTTCTATGGTCATCACTAAATTTTTGATCGGACAACTAATTAACCATTAGAAAGGCTTTTCTTAACATTTAGGGGTTTTGGGGTCACAACTGGCATGGTAGTAGTTATTGTAAATTTTTGATTTTTAACTAAAATGATAAACAAGAATTTAAGATTTGCATCTACCTCTGGAAGTGGGCGATATGACAGAAATTACAACCTAATCAACAGGATTTGGTTTTGCTAAATAGCCAATTGTTAATCTCCCTGTTATGTTGATAGAAGATTTTAGTTTCCTATTTTATACATGAATTAATTCTTCTGTTTGTAATTATATGTCATTCTTATTTAATTCTACAATTCTTCTCGTCATTTTTTTCCCTCGTTTCTTTTTATTTCTCTTGGTATTTAACTATGTTTCATTGTTGGAAGACATCAATTGAGGGAATAAACCAACAGTAACGACGATTAAAGACGGAAGTTCAAAAAAAAGACATGATTTCGGGACAAACATATCTTACAGCCTCGATCCGGGCTCGTTGGTCATGCTATATAAAGAAGCCCAGGTAAAGAATAAACTCCGTGCTCTATGTAGAGGTCCATTTTTTATTACAGGTTACGAAGGAAACTATAAAGATGTTATACATTGGGACAAATAATTGAAGAACTATTATACCAAACTTTCCGTGGAAATCAACCGAAGCTTTCTAAACCTAGACAGGCTATCTCATTCCAAATAATGAAGAGATTCATCCTGCCTATTAAAATAAGCATTTCCTTGAACCTCTGAGGAGTCAATCTAACCTTCTTTCACTGTGATAAAGAGGCAGTTGAAATTTTGGCTATCCAGGAAATCCGGCCGAAGTCATTTATTTGACTCTGATTTTGGTATGCAGAAGTAGTAATTCAAGAGAAACTGAGAAGCTCTGAGATAATTAAGAATCAAAACTGTTACTTTCCTGAAAAGGCTCTTAATCTAGTACCGACGCTTTAAGTTTGCTGGAGATCGCTCCCAATGAGCCAATCTATTGGCTTCCATCAATCAAGTCAATTCCAATGTTATTCTGAGGCAGAATTTCCTTAAATGGCTTGACTTATGACCGTCAATGAAACCAAGTGGGAAAATTGTATGCGAATTTTTTGCCGCTATTTTGATATTCACCCATATACAGCTGATAAAAATCCAATGTTTTGCAGTCCCAAGTAATCTGCCATATCTATATCAATGACATGTGTGCTTGGTGTCACTCTCGCGGCCCTTTTCGTCTTTTGGTATACATGTTCGTGAATTTATATACGCCTGACCATTGGAGCTGTGAGCATACTCTTTAAATCCCCAAATTTGCCAGTACTGAGTACCACTAGGGTCATGGATCTCATCAGTGAAAAATAAAGCATGATTCCTTGCAATTATTCCATCGTTCTCGACTCGATCAAGTTCTCGACATACTGATAACTCACCTCGTTCCTTCCATTCTGACGCACGTGGAATGAATTTTGGCTGGCAAATATCATGTGAGTCTTACCTCTTGAAGACTTAAACTTAAATGAGAGTGGAGATGATTAATCTCCAAAAGTCTTGAGCTAGTATCCCAAAATATTACCATTTTCCATACTAATCCATTAAAATAGCAATGCTCTTGTAACTGATTTATACTTAATCAGCTTCTAATGTATGAAAACAACTTATTTTCTCAAGAATATTCAAAAATTGGGAGAATTCATAACAATAGTATATCGATAGAGTAATAGCTCATTCTTGGTAGCAGCTCAGCTTGAGCTGCCTCCAGAATACGAATCAAAATAGGCCCACCTCTCTATAGGGCAAAACTATGGGCCTGCTTTGGATAAAGACTTTGACCACTCAAGCTCCGAAAAAAATATAGTTGAGATTTAATTAAGAGCTAGGCAGGTTGAAAATGAAAATAATAAAGACTTAGACACTCGCCTTTCGTTCTTTCCTCAACCCTCACGTGACCTTTTCAAGCAGCCACAAATATTCCATGTTATTTAAAACTAATCACATTTGAATAGGTATCACGTGTGAAATTTTGGAAGTTATGTAACGGACAGTTTAGAGAATAATAGAAAACGATTCACTATTAAATCTCTGGCTACCGTCCTCTTCTAATACTTCATAACGCCTGGTCCGTAACGCCCCAAATAACTATGTAATAACACTACTCCAATAACCCTAACCCTAACCCTAACTCTGAACTCGTGATCACGGCTGGATCAACATCCAATTTCATTCTGTTAAAGATATCTAATAAGAGATGCTCTGCAACTTATTATTTGAACACATGTCAAGAAATGCTGAACTGTATATCGTGTTTACATGGCCAATGTATATGTATCAAATGTATTTCTGTTTGTTATCGTTTTCAGGCCTTTAACTCCTCGTACACTATAATTTTGAATCTCTAAGCTTATATCTGACCACTCGTTGATTTTTTGATTCGCTATTTTCACAAATATTTTTTGTCGTAGTCATTTTCAATTCTTCACAAGACTAACCTAACCACGGAGAAGAGACTTATCTTAAAATAGTACAATAACATCTTTTTAAACGGGCTATTTGAACAAGGACCTGATGGTTTTGCCAACAATAATTTAAAGAATAGCCCGTTCGTTATCTTAACAAGAACTCGTGAATAACAACACTTCGACCAAGGCTCTTCGATATTTTAAAACATTAAATTCTCGTGATAATTTAGTTAACTTTATCAAGAAATGGGCTATTTGGCAAGGGCTTTATATGACTTTAGATAACGAAAGAGGGATCCTCTTGAAATGTGAAATACATCAGTGCTTCTTAGAGACCTACCATCTTTAAATATTGATTGACGGGTAGATATGCTACAGCAGTACAAGAGAAGTGTATATGCAGCACTCACGCGATCCATACACACGAAGTATGCCCTCAGAATCAAACGAGCTCGAAATCGCAGGCTAGTGCTCGTTGTTTCGAGCCTAAATTGGCATTATCGAAAATCCTACAGGCATAGTTAAACTATGAAGGACCAATGCCTATTTGTGTCGTGGAAAACCCGAAGTCAGATTGCTTTCACAAGATATATCCAACCTCCAACCAAAGAAAATCTGGGATTGTACAATTGTATAACCGTAATTTGAAACCAGCTTTTTCAACTATGCTACTTATTGCTAAGATTTGGAAGAATAAAAAGTAAAAGGTATATCATAAGTAGATGTTTGGGGTACTCTCTTCATATAAAAAAATAAAATCAGCAATTTCGTCCGTAGAAAGTCTGCATTGGTTGAGCGACTATCCTGCATTAGAAGGATCTGCTCCTTAAATTTCACTTGAGGTCGCAAAAACGATAAGTTTGGTATGCGAAAGATTATAAATGGATCAAATAAATAAGGTTTCAATGGATGAAAGATATGGAAAAAAAAAAAAAAGGAAACATCGCGCTGTGGGCTCAACGAACGCTTCTAGCATTGATTGAAGTCAAGCCTGAACGAGATATTTAGGTTACGCTTGAAAGATGTATATGCAAATTAACTTTTGTGTGCTGAAGTCGTCTATTCACCTCAAAAGTAGCTAGAAAACAGAGCTGCGATATTCCCGTATCTACGACTCGCTCTGTAAAAGGGCAAATGACAAATCGGACAAGCACAAAAGCAATGCCTAAAATAAGTTTATATTATTCATCTATGGTTCTGTAAAGTGGGAAAAACAACTGTGTCTATATACATGAAAGGAAAGTGGATGATGATTCCTTCAGAGTGTGATAATATTCCTAACTGGATTACACTCGCTCGTTTCAAATGATCGAACTAAAGTCCCTTTGTAGTCATCACCGCCCCCCCCCCCACCCCAAATTATTACATAATGTCCACCAACTGGCGAATTCAAATTCGATAATCTAGTCTTGCTCTTTTCAATCATCAGGGTTCATTTAGACTAGCAATTTAAAAAGGGGGGGGGGATCCCAGATACGTGAGGTTAAAATACAGACAGGCCCAAGAAAGTCAAATCGAAACAGCGATGGTGCAAATAAGTTTGTTTTTTAAAAAAAAATTTTAAAAGTTTTAAGAAAAACTGATCATGTGACTTTTTTGTTTGTTTGAACGAAAGAAACCAATATCGAATTTCAATTTCTTCCCTTGAAATTTTTCTTTTTACAATCAAAAAAAAAAAAAATGTAACTTATCAAAATTCTATGTATGAGGTATGTTTTTTCGTTTTGGCTTGTATTATTCGATATTGGGATTAAAATTTTGTATTGTAGAGAGATAATGATGAATTGCGGGGGAAGTGAAAAAGATAACCAGTTGGACGACGGAAAGTATCGTTGCCATAACAACAAACATAATAAGTATAAAATATACGGCAATTTAGTACCCACGTGCCATCTCTGCAGTTTTCAAACCGAAAACCATCAGGTATATCCATCTATTATCAGACTAAAGCCAATGAAATTCTAATATGAATAACAAAGTATAAATTGGATGTCGGCTGCAATGTTTAAGAAGAGAGTTTGACAGGTTACTTTGTGGGCAATGAAATTTCATCGTTTATTCTTACTATAATTATATCTACTGCTGTATAGTATCAAACTGCATTATATTTTTTAGTTTCGATCTTATTCGCAAAAAAAGAAAATAAAGTTCATCTTATGAACAATTCCCTCAACACCAACTCCAAAATAAAACCGTTGAAATGTATATTATCTAGTAGCTTTGATCAAAAATATTTTCAGATCAAAGAGCACCCCTACGTGGAAAGCTAACTCCTTCTACGGCCGCTGTATCAGTAAACCAACTACATCTCTCACCAACTGCCTCATTAATCAAGGTGCAAGGTAAGTCTTGACCATCGTCAAAAACTTTCTTCAAAATATCAGCTTTGCTTGCCCCTGTCGCAATAAAAGCAACCTTAACCGCATGTGTCACCACGGGTAAGGTGAGGGTAATTCTCTTTGGTGGTGGTTTCGGCGAATCTTCGATAGGCGCTACCCAAGCTTCTGATTCCCTCAATAATGGATGGAGAGGAAAGAGACTACATGTGTGGCCATCAGGGCCACAACCCAAAAGTATAAGATCAAAAATCGGTAACTTCACGCTATCGCGTGATGCAAAACTTCGTACAAGTATTTGTTCGTAATTATCAGCTAACTCCTGTGTGTCATCCAGATGTGTCTCATCAATGCTGTGTACTTTAGGCTGGCCTTGGCTCTCGGGAATTTTGTCTAGCAATTCAGTCTTTAGTAGGCCATAATTTGAATCTTCATGAGTCAGTGGTACAGCACGCTCATCTGCGAAGAAAATCTCCCATTTGTCGAATTTTATATGATCGTTAGGAGTCGTGCTTGGGGAGAGTAACGCATTTGCAAGATTCTTGGGTAGTGAACCACCAGATATAGCTACCTTGAAGCAATTGTGACGATTTAAACCAGCATTTTGACATTGAATTATATAGTTTCGAAGTGTCGTGTTGAGAGTATCGGATTTTGAAAAGGCATAAAGATTAGGTTGCTTAGCCATGATTAACTGATTGGATGCTGTTGTTTTGTATCGACAATTTCGAAATGGTTCCCGTAAAGAGAGCAAAGTGAGTCAGTCAGTCAGTGAGTAGTGCAGGGTCGCTTACTAGCCTAATTGAAAGCTTCCCTACCGAATCTCCTACTTCGCCTCTTCAGGAAGCTTAAACTGTGCAGTTTTCCGGATGGAGAAATTTAAAGAAAGATTTGATTCATAGGTCTGTGAGGAGCGATGACGTGAAGCAGGATCGAAATTTGTATCCGTGAGGTTCCGGTATTAGGTTTTATGATTGTTTCTTTTTCTTATGAAGAGGAATTGGTCTTGCTGAATAGAAGTTAAGGGCAGAGAAAGGCTTGGTAGGTTGATGGAAGGACTAGATTAAAATAATTTAGGGTGCCTTCGTGATTGTGAGAAATAGCAAAAGAGAGGGGTGGAGGGGGGTATTGACGACTTTGTACAGGGATAAACCTGGATAAGGACCAGGGACTGTCCAGATGCCAGGATGCAAGTGATGTGTCAGCAGCTGCTGCTGCTGCTTTGTTGCCTACATTCCCCCCTCTCAACTATTTGTTTTAATTCATCTCATCTATAGCAAAGCATCCCCGGCATTACTTGTCACGTCTCTATTCATACTTTCTCGCTAATACTTCCCCATCGTCAACTCTCACTCCACTTTCAGAACATCACCAACCTGATATATTTTTAATGCTTCTCCACACGTAGTTAAAAGCAGCGGAAGATTGCACAGAGAGATAGTGTTTTTGTGGATGTGGTTGAGACATACAAAGATGAAGAGCTGCCAGTGCGGAAATTGGGATATAAAAAAGAAAACAAAACAAAAATAGTGATCAGTTACGTAAAGCCTGAACCTAAGCAAGAGTTCATCAGGCCGCGCACACAAATCTTCGGCTTCCTTGCTGAATTGACTTCATCCTGCACAATGCGCCATACGATGGCAGTGACATGGCGACACAGTACTTAGTGTCTCTAACTCAAGGAGGAGCAGCAGCAAGTAGGAGATCGCAATCGTACACTTTTGAATTAGGAGCTTTACTTAATCGCGCTATCCATATTTCCTAGTCAATGCTAATCGGAGACGCTGAAGCCAATCCCTCATCTCGATTTAAGTGCATCCTACCTGCCTGCACGTCAAAATATGGGTCCGACAAGGCTGAGACAGGCTAATGCAAGAGGATTTTATCGCATAAGGCTGACCAGCTTGATGGGATTACTGACCTCCTCAACAGTTGTGTGTGTGTGTGAGTGTGTGTGTGTTATGGCTTCAATTCAGCAGCTTCATTATATTCTGCGACTCAAATTCTATCTTCTATCCTTATCCGAAACTGCGACGGGCGTAGATCTTTCTTGCTTAACGGATTCGGTTCAGTTATCTGAGGCAAGCAAACGTCAACAAGGATTTCCTCAAAGCCCCCCACATCCGCCCAGTTTCCTACCCTCGAAGACTACGTCGGCCAAGTGGTATACCAAAACTTAGCTGGAAAAAACCTTGGCTCAGGTACTAATTGCTTATTCTCGGTCTTAATCCAGTTCCCAGAAATCATAGGCACATTGGGCACCGGAAAATCACTATTTGGATTGGACCATTCATTGCCGAGTTTGTTAGTTGCTGCTGGATTTTAGCTGTTGTCAGCATCTATGCGATGTAAAACCTAAATTTGAATGTTATAATTTTATGAATTCATGGTCTGTGGAGTTAACTATCTGGTACATAAATTTGGCTGATAATATTTGCTAAGTATCTAAGGCAAACGATGTGGTGGTGAGTTGTTTTATTTCCCTGTTGGAAAAAACTGCAGATTTAAAGAATGTCAATCGGTCGACAGGGATAAGCTATCATACAGTTGACACTAGACTAAAGACGGCGAACTTATATTTGGCCTACAGTTGGCCCCACCCAAGCGCATCACCTATTGCCAACACCACAACACAAATCATTAAGCTTAGAGCTTGAAAAAAATCCGAGCAGAACCAAATCCATGACTCTATCGACTCACAATTGACTTTCGAATTCTTCTCGAAATGAAGTAAAGCTGCGTGCACTAGAGCAGCCGTGGCAAAAATTGAAAAAAAAAGATTTGATTCCGGCCCACCTTTTCTGGTTGATTATACTGGGTCTGAATGAAGGCTTTCAACTTTTTGAAACCATATTTTAATTGACAGGGATCTTAAAGTCGTACTTAAACCCCTTTTTTGACTTAACTTGTATAAGAGTTTTGATGAAGACAGGATATTTGAAAAGGATACTCCATTCGAAATATTGAAACGATGTATATTTATTGTGTTATACTGTGATGAGATATTTGGCATGGAATAGATAATGATGCGTTTGCTGGGTGTGCGCTAAACTGATAACAGACAGACACTTTTCAACTCTATGCATGGGAGAAATTAAAATTCGCCACCCCGGCCATCTTCGAGAGAAAAAAAAGAAAACCAGACACGCAAGCTCGTACTTATTTATGTCTTAGCGCGGATTCTCATGATATGTTTTTCGGTTTTTCAACATACCTCAATTAATGAGGTAAAGATAAGGAGTGAAAAAACTATGGGATTAAATTTCACACAAAGTGTTCATTAATGAGAAATCGCCAACGTCACAAGTGTAGCGTAAGAAATGTTTCCTAACTTATCTTTGTTTACCTCAATGAAGGTATAGCAAATTGGAAGTGACCCTGTTAATGGGGCAACAGAGTGACTTTTTTATAAAACATACTGAGATTCTACGCTAAGGCACAACATAAATATGGGCTAGGGTAGCAGGTACTTCCTTTTTCCTCAGAAGGGCGGGCTGTCACATTTGAAGCTGTGCAGATCAAGGAAATTCCGAGATCTTTTTTTTTTTTAATTTCGTTGAATGGATCTTCATGCCTTATGGGTGAGCATCGCAGAAAGAATAGCCATCATGCTTTTACGAGTGAAATCTGAGACTTGTGTATACCTGATTTCTGGGCTGATACCTTAGAATAGCTTTATGTCTATCTGCATATAAATTGCATTATTTAGAACAACGAAATCACAACCAGCTGTCGTGATTCACGAGAACGTAGACAAAAAATCGTCGTGAAAAGTATAGCTGAAGAGTTTATTCAGGGGCGTCCAGGGCAATGCGAGATCAAGAGCGATAGCGAGCGCATTACACGTCTGGCTTTTTTTCGTATTCTATCCATCACCCTTGGCCCGTAACACTGGGGAGCACAAGTGCCCTATTCGAAGCACTGATAAGCAAAGAGTTATTACTCTTTACCTGATAGTGAAATATAATTAATAGGAAGTAGCAAGGGAAAATAAGTATTGAAAATATTGTAATGTGGCTTCTATATTGATACACTTTAGAATGGGTATCTCCATGCCAACAACATTTTATCGTCAGCTTCGTGTTGGCACTAGCCTAATCGGAAGAACTAGAGCAACGTAACACCGTAGCATGAATATTCTTTCGGATTTACTCACCGTGCAACTCCTCCTTACATGAGATCAACGAAAGGCAGAAAGGAGTATTCCCTACTCGATTTAATTGTCCCAAACTGCTGAGCCTGTAGGTCAACTTTAGCCAAATCAAATCAGACCAAGACCAGCCAGCCAGCCTGGATGGGTATTTCACCGAGCCAATTTATCCGTGAGTGCAGATCTTTCCTTATCCATTCCGTGCGGCACTACAAATGCTATTTCTAATCGGTAAAAGTATCTATCTGCACTATCTATTAGTGTCCTTAATGCTTCCAAAAGATACGAAAGCAATTTAGCGTCAAATGTCCCAACTATAGCCATTATCTCCACATAAACCAAGCTCAGATCCACTCTCATCGCTACTCTCAACCCGAGATTTCTAGAAAAGTTAAGGGCAAATGACAGTAGGTGGCCGGGATCTCATTGAATCGTCATATTTCTCGTTCCCGGAGAAAAAGCAATTATCTTAACCCAGTGAGCTAAATATCATAGCGGGTAACATATCAATGATTAGAAAGTCGTTAATGTTGCGTTAACGTCTAGAAAGCACTATTTCTCGACTCTGATCGTGAAGCGAGCATAAAGCAAATCAGCCTATCATGAAGTGAGCGTGAATCGAATGCGCATAGCGTGAATTTTTTAATGTGGGTCCGCGGGGTGATTTGAATCCCACTGAATTTCTAATGCCTCTTCTCAGCCTCTGGGCTCACGCATAAGGGGAAGAGGAATTCTGTCGTTTTTGGTTGATGTTTGATACTTTCTGGACCCAAACTAATAGGAAATCGAAGATGCTGAGCAACAAGATACATCTGCGTGTAAACAGTGGCGTCTACTTAATCCATCTGATTCTAGGAATAGCTTCAAATCCAGAAAATACATTGATGGAAATTTCATACACCTCTATTATGTGGTGTACGATATTGGAATTGAGGAAATTTCGAAAGGTGTTTAATGACTATGAGCTTCAATGTCGTTGGCCGAAATGAGTGAGGCCCATAATAACACCCAAGCTTTAAAAAAGAATTTCCTTCTCTAAGACAAACTCCCGTAATGAACACCACCACCACTTGACGTACACTCAGTCAGGTATGAATAACGCACATCCGTTCTAGTATCAGAAATTACCCATAAAGTATGTGCGAGTCATTCTCGAAGCTCCTAATCTATTTTAAAAAGGAGCTGCTTCACGAACTCACATTTCCTAATGGATTTAACAACTGATGTAACAACGAACTTATGATATACCACACTGATCTCTGAAAGAAATGCCTGTTCATATTGACAGCAGCCCCTTTTACCTGATTTTGAACGAGGCATGAAAAGCTAAAGAGGGAATTATATAAATCTGACGATACTGAGTATGGCAGCAAGATATCTGATGCAGTTCATCTTCGTGCAAGTTCTATCAAATATATTTCGCTTCTCCAAGCAAAATCGATCCCTGAAGTTGTCCAATATTAAATTAACTTATTAGGAGTAAAATTATTTCTTTGGTTTCTTTGGCGAGATTAAACTCAGATGCTAGATTTTATTTGACTTTCGCTATAGTAGGTATAAGAATTTTTAAGATTTTGCTTTAAAAAGAGTATATCAAGCAGCTTGATTTTTGGAATTACGAATTTTCAATGAAAGTCGTGCATCAATAAAGGTTTCACTAAATGATAAAACTCCAATTTGGAATTCTGATAAATCTGTGAGCATATAAGATCAATTGTGCGTAGAATTTAATCTCAGACCAAACGCGTATACAATTATCATGGTATTGTCCACCATTAAAATTATATGCTTAATGGCGTCTGGCAAACATTGGATTCTGTCTTTCCCATTCCCAAGGTAAGATTTTGTTAACATTTATAGTAACATAAAAAATATGCGTATTTGAATCTTTGCTTTCTCAAAAGTGCTGCATTCTTGAAATATAATAGTTATTGCATTTTGATGCAATGTTAGTAAACAAATAAGCTTAAACATGTCATGTTACAGTCAGCCTTTTTTTTTTTTTTTTGCAAATTTATATTCCTGAGGCAGCATTATCATTAGGGCTTGATATTATTCATCTCAGCAGTGGACAGAATGCAATAGTAATTACTACTTAATACGTTCGCTTGATCAACTCATACAAAAATAGTGCTAGTCAAATCTATAGATAATTGTAATGGCTCCAAAGTACCTAACAGGAGATCATGCTGCTATTGATTCCTTCATCAACCAATTTGAGGTGCGCTCATCAATATAAAAGAGTTTTCAACTCTTGATTCCAATTCCAATAATAGTCTGACCTCTCAAACTCACTTTTGATTCCATACATATTCATGTTTTAGACCTTTCTTTTTGATTGTGACGGTAGGTCGAATCATTTATGACCTTGATCCTATTTCTTCAAAATTACCTATTTCTTCGAGGAGCGAAGCTTGTTATTCTGTTTACAACTGACAACTTTAATAGGTGTTCTATGGTCTGGCGACCAATTGTTTCCCGAAACCGTTGAAACATTGGAATTACTAAGAGCAAAAGGTTTGTGATGATTTTTTAAAATATGAACTTGTCACGCATAAATAGTAATGTCTCACTTAAATTATGAATACACTTATATGGCGGCATCTCTGCACTTTGGCTATTGAAAATCCAAAATATATTAATTGAGAAGAAAAATTAAGGTCGAAAAATTGTCTTCGTAACCAATAATTCAACCAAATCGAGGGCTGATTGTCATCAAAAGCTTGCTTCGCTTGGGATACCCAGTAATCCTGAAGAAGTATTTACCTCAGCATATTCATCTGCTGTTTATATTGCCGGGTTCCTAGATGCATCTGTTCGTAGGAACAAGGTTTTCGTTTTAGGTGAAGCTGGCATTGAGACAGAGCTTCGAAGTAAAGGAATTCAATTTATTGGAGGCACAGATCCTTCGTATAGACGTGATATTACTGCTGAAGATTACAAGCTTATTGCTGATGGATCTCTACTGGATGATACTGTTGGCGTTGTGCTAGTTGGACTGGATTTGCACATAAACTATTTGAAGCTTGCCATTGCATATCAGTATCTTATTCGAGGTTCAATTTTTCTAGCCACCAACACCGATAGTACCTACCCTTCGAATAAGACGCTCTTTCCAGGCGCGGGCTCTATATCTAAACCATTAGTAAACATGTTTAACATACCGCCAATTGCGCTAGGAAAGCCAAGTCAAGAAATGATGGATGCCATAGAGGGTAATTTTAAGCTTGATCGTCAGAAGACTTGCATGGTCGGCGATCGTTTGGATACTGATATTAAATTTGGAATCGAGGGAAAACTTGGAGGGACACTATTGGTTTTGACGGGTGTGAGTAAAAAAGGGGATTGGGAGCATAATGATGCTGCAGCAATACCTGCCTTCTATGTAGATAAGTTATCCGACCTTCGTGGATAAACGAACAATTCTTTTACTTAAAACTGAACTCAGAACGAAATTATATGTACTGAAATTCATAACACGTAATATTCATGAGAAGCTTTTATCTTTTATGTTCATAAACTCATTAGTCGATATCGAGTAAGTAACGAAGAGCAACGGCTTTACATCCCTATTTATTGTCAATATTCAAAATCAATTCAAAATCTATTCAATTCAATCAGATGACTAGGATATTTCTCAATGATTATTCTTGTCTAAGTAACTTGTCTATCTTTTCCTTCAGAAGAGTGGTTTCAACTAAAAGCAGCTTACTGTGATGGGAATTAATGGTTGATTACAAAAGAGTAAGTCCGCTGCTAAATCAACTAAATATCCCAGCCTAAAGAGAGAAGTTACTATTGTAACATCTCTGTGAATAAATACAAGATACTAGAGTCTGCGATTTATTTCCAGCAGGGCTAATACAATTTCTAGCACTATATTCTTGACCAATCTCATAAACAAAGCTCTAAAAGTACTGGCTGGGCTATTATCAATCCACGGTTTGAATCCGTAAAAGAAAAGCTTAAACATGTCATCGCGAAGGGTATTTTGTAATATTGTGTATAGATTTTGACCTTCTGTGACGACTTGCAAGCCATACGTGTCCTGTAGCCTGTGATTGCTAGCACAGGCAACCTGTTCGCTCCAAAACATAACTCTTGATGACTTGATATTTAGAAGGGGAGCTATACGAGTAAAACGCAACTGAAAAATTACTTCCTTTCAATCATTTTCGAGATAAGACATGTAACTTCTCAACCACTTCGCGTAATCTCTAATCTCAATGTTGGAATTTCTCACTGTGTTTATCCCCAAAATCGGCCGGCTCCCACTTAAATAATTCAAAAATCTTCATATTTTACATCATGACAATATTAATGAAAGAGGCCCTAGTCCAGATGAATCAGATAAAAACATTTATTTAGATTTCAATGACTTTTACTATCCTCTGCAATAATTTTATAAATGTTACGAAACGGATATGTCAAAATCAGAATAAATCCGACAATGCCACCACATGTAGATATCGTTGAGAAATTTGCTTATTTGAATGCCATAAAAAAGGCTGTCAGGTATGATAGCTCAAGCAGAATATTTATTATCAGATTATGCTAAGTGGTAACCCTTTTTATAGATAAAAAAGTTATTCACGAGAGCGACAGAATTTCCAAATTTTAATAACGCCCAACTATAAAAAAAAGCGGGAGCTATGTTTGTGCATATTCCACGTGAGTTTTATGCACGATTGGTAATCCAATTCCTCATCAAAATGTTTCCAATAACTATATCTTCAGACTCTCATCGCCATATTTCCATCAGTTCTCATTCAATTAAATTGCCGATAGATAATGCTGCTATAGCATTCATTTTAAAACCTTATTATCAAATCTCTAGAAAATAAAAAGGTGGCACAGAATAGAAACTAGCGTTTCTATTCTACCAGTACAAGCAGAAAAAACACACCTTTTTACTTTCCTCATAGCTTACTCTCTTCTGCATATCTTTTATTAAAAGAAAGTTTCAAAGTGCGGATTTCAAGACCAGGTTAGTATCTGTAATTTTATTTGTAATTTTTAATTATTTTGAAGATCATGTTGGTTGGACTTTGAATCCGAATGTTAAAAATTAATGAAATTTTTGTGAGGAATTGGATTACCAACCGTACATAAATCTCACGAGGAATATGCACTTGCGAAGTTTAATTAGTGCAATGCCCGCGCGCAAGAAACCAGAAAGAGATATCTGAGTCCGTTACGGTTCCAAAATACCGTAGACTAGATTATGGCTCGTGCGTAATGTCAACCACTTGTGCCGCACAAATTGTACTAGTCTTGATTGTGTGTGAAAATGTTTTCAAGCCGTTAATGTCACATGCTACTGATCCAGTTCAATGACCACCGGCACTGTCACCGGCAACAGCACATTCTCAGTTGCTTCATCTAGTCCAGGATCAAAAGCCTCATTCAAAAGACAAGCTGATGAGACGATTTCACTTCTGGAAAAGCGTCAGACGATTACTGAGAAATTACTACAATCACCATATGACCTAATTCTCTACTTAGAAAGAGCCTCTATTCATACAGCTTTGGGTTACCCAGATCTTGGAGTTGGTGATAGCTACAGAGCACTTCTTCTTTGTGACGAATGTACTTCAAATGGAGGATTTGAATATCAGGAGTTAGCTTGGTCCGCACTGGAGAGATACTGTATCGATGAAGATTTCCCTGAAATTCTACCTTCTCAAGTAAAAGATAATCAATTCAATCTTGAAGTCGCCGATATTTTATTTTCCTCTATACATTCTTTTGACGAGAATCAAAGTAATCACGATAAAAAAGAAGATATTAAATGTGACTCAGTCACATCTTGCTTTGAAAGTTATATTGTTTTGCGGGCCGCTTACCTTGCGTCGCTTCAGTGCTATCGCAACTTATCCATCGGGCTGCTCTTGTGTCACTGTCTGAAAAGTGCCTATGAATTTTGTTCCAGGGGTCTAGGCTTAGTTCCTGAAGATGTGGAACTTCTTCAGATTAAAAAGAATATTGAATCTAGAGTCAAAACTCAAGGTGTAAATGGAGTTGAAAAACTAGAGATTGATAACTTGCCAGACGAAGGTTGGGTGAGACGAGAGGTCTATCCCTGGAATCAGTATGAGCCTGATCGCTTCAGTCCTCTTTCTCTTGATTTTCTCAATTCTCAATTAGCAATTGTTGCGCCCAAATGCGAGGTAAGGGCAACCGACTTATTAAGTTTGAAAAGGCCTGTGAATTTCTCTGGTATACAGGACACAAAATTGCAAAGCAATTCACTATCCATAAGTAAGCAGCTAGGAATATTTGCAAAAGAAGATATTTTACCTGGTGAAATGATCCTCAAAGAGCTGTCCGTTCTCGCAGTTAATAATCGTCTTAAGGATTCACTTTGTGATGCTTGCAGTGCTGAAATTCCTCCACTATGTGATACTGAAAGTACAGCAACGAGCTGTCTAGAGTGTGATGAAATCTCATTCTGTAGTAATGAATGCAAACATAGAGCTGAGCTAGAATATCATCCATCAGTATGTGGCAAAGATGTTGAGACTATTGGCAAGGATCCACCACTTAAAGAAAAACCATTTGGTCTTTACTTTCTTCTTCTATGCCGTGCTATAGCTATGGCTTCGACCCAGGAAGTTCATCCTCTCAATCTTCCCCAAATTAAATACATTTGGGGTGATTTCCATCCTATTTCTGAAAATATTGTTTTATTTTCTCCTTTGTATTCGCTTACCATACCTCATGAAAAGAGTACTGACAAATCCACTTTTGCTTTACCATTTTCATTTAAATATAACGTGGCAGAGCCTCTTCATATACTAGAGAAAATGGACATTGACATTTTTGCCAGTTTGGACAATTACGATCTTTGGGTACTTAATACTTTATGTACGTCAAAAAAATCAGCATTCTTTTTTCCTTTGCCATGTTTTGGTTGATCTTAATTATTTTGACTAATGTGAATTTTTGTAGATTGTAAGTTTCGAGGAACAGCGTCAGCAAGGGTAAATAAAAATACAGGTCACCCGGAGGCAGCTGCCGTCCACCCACTTTGGTGTCTTGCAAATCATGACTGTGATCCAAATGTCCAATGGGAATGGACAGGTGGGGAAATGCATCTCTGGTGCCGTGAGACGAGAATAACTGATCGAGACAAAATTCAACCTAAATACTTCGGAATTAAATCTAATCAAGAGATTCTAAATAACTACTGTGATATTGAGCTAAATGTGCGTGAGCGTCGGGAGTGGGCTGAAGGTAGTCTCGGTGGCTGGTGTCAATGTGCTAGATGTCTTCGTGAAGAGAGGGAAGAAAATTTGAAAAAGGAACAATTAACAAAAGAAGAAGCAGTATAAATTCTCAAATGAAATGGTTTGGCAAAATAAGCAATGGTGCTTCTCTATTCATATCTAAAAAAAAAAAGAGGATGAGAATTCATCATTGGAACAAGTAATGATAATTACAACAATTTTATTTTAGTTGGATAATCTAGCCTGTACAAGGACTATTTAATGTTTCATTATGTTGAGGTAGCATTTTTTGAACCAATCTTAAAGACATGAGCAAGACTTGAGGGATCTTTACAGTTGGTCTAGAAATATATCTTCATGAAGAAAATTTTATTGTTTTATTTTTTAAAACAAATTGAGCATCTTTTAATAGTTGATTAGGATTGAAGCAAACTAGGATGATATCTTTACCCCTACACGTTATTCAATGGGAATCTGATATCCAGCCAGTTTCAGTCTCTCATGAAGCCCGTTTTTTTAATAAATAAATTTAGTCCTTGAGATTCAAACTAAAGCTCAGAGAGACAAATCCGTTATAAAAAGTTCGCCGTTTCCCTTGTAATGATCAAAATTTTTATTTTATTTTAGGTGAAAATTTTGATCATGTATATTCTAAAATCTATTTAATCCACGGAAGAGTCAAAGAGAGTACTGCAATCTGTCTATTTGCTATTAGTTGACCTTCACCTCAAATCAACTGAGAAAATTCCCAACCCCCCCAAAACCACTCTTTCTACTTCCAGGGCTCGCTTTTCAATTTCTGTCCACTTTTTAATTATCATCTTCAAGTGAGTGAGTATTTAAGAAGATTAGAAAAAAAAGGGGAAATAAATAAAGAGACCGATAACATATGGCGGTTTAGAATTTTAGTCATGATGGGGGAACAAACAAACAAAACTCATGACGGAAATTTTCTCAATACATGTGGATTCAAGTATGTAAGGAGAGCATAAATAAGGTCAATTCTTCTGGTGAAGAAAAAATAAATTGAGTGTGATTTTCACGTGCATAAATAGATTACTGCTGCTGCTGCTTGCTGCTGCTATCTGGGGAGGCGGGGAGGTTAAATCACGCACGCGATGAAATCTTAATCATATTTGAGGATGAGGCTTGTTAGGGCCATATTCATTTCTTAGCTTCCTGAGACAAAAGAGGGTCAACGACTCAACACCTGTACGTGCTGTCCCCTACGAACCTCCCGCTCTCTTATGAGAGTCTGCAGAGCCAAGATTGAGTCCAACCTTATCACCTTCGAGCTAAGTTAATCCCCCCCTCAAGCTCGAAGAAACGCTCCGATAATACCTATGATGATTATGATTACGACAATGACATTGGGAAAGAGGAGAAATATTGCGGTACAAAACGCTACAACGGTAGATAGAGAAGCCCTCGTCACAATTCAATATGTGCCTACTCACCGAAGGGTAAACAAAAAGCCCATGAAAGCAAAGTCTAAGACCCTCTCGTCTTCTTGAACGGCTATCTTCGACTTATCATCTCTTATTACAGAAAGTTCGATTTTACTAGCCAGGAGGACTTATTTGGTTACATGAGTTACTTGACTACACCACGTCCGTAACGATACTAGATGGTTAGGCTAGGCTATTCCACAGTTTACGCTCTGCGCCCAGAATTTTCTGACATCTTATCACAACTCTATTCTGCCCTGAGGCTCTGATTAAGGATGAAGATAAGGGGAGGCTAAGAAGGACAGAGAAACGCCTTAGGTATATACAGGTCTGCTGCGCCTGGCTGGATGGCCTCTCGCAAGAGAGCCCCGCCCTCAGTTATTTTTAGAGGATTTTTCCCGGTAGATACACACCCATCCATCAATGGTCATCGTTTGGTCAGCTGGAGAGGGGAGATAATGATAAGCTATTGGCTCCTCTAAGTGTGTACTCGAATGAAAGCTTGTGAGGGTATTGCCAATGGAAAGGGATAGTGGATGAGGTACAGGAAAAGGGATACTACTCGAAGAATAGGTGACTTTGGCCTGTAGACAGAGGATCTACATGTGTTGTATAGTCTTAGACTAATAAGCACAATAAGAAACATAATATTATAATTATTCCTGAGACAAATTTTAACTCAATGGGGGGACAGATTTTTTTTCTTTTTTTAATTTTTTTTTTTTAAAAAAATAGGCTTGGAAATTACATTTTATGAAAAAGGGGAAAAAACATCGGTAATTTTAACTATCTATCATTCATTCCGGTACCTAACTTCTACTTTTTGGGGAGGGATAAGCAGGAAAAAAAAAAATGATGTGACTTTATTATTCATTAACTAGAAAAATTGGTATTGATACGTGCAGCCAATTGCCAAAATAAAGCTTCACCTTTAGTTCCGGAAAGAAAATCAGACCGACTAGCACTCATTTTCACATCATGGATTAAACTTCTAGCCAGATGCCATTCCTTTTGACTGAGAAGAGCTTCGAGGACACTTCTCATTGCGGACCAGCCCACGCGTGTTTTTTTTGATGATAGTCGTGCGATGATATTCAAAGCACTCCTGGTATCACCGATTTGTGCATAACATTCGACCACTCGATCCCAGAAGACACGATCAAGACCGACCGTTTGGGTGGCTTGATCAAGGATCCTTTGTGCTAGATTGAGATTAGGAGGTGTCTGGAGGAAATAATATTCCACGAGATTGGTGTAGATGTGAATGGAAGGCTTAACACTTTGGCTCATCATATGTCGTAAAACTGCTTCGATAAGGGATGAATTTTGGGGATTCAAATCACGAATTAGTTGATAAATGATTTTGCCATAGGTATACAAGTTCGGCTTGATATTGTTACGTTCCATTTCATCGAGAACATCAAAAATTTTCTCTTTCAATTCTTCGAGTGAATATTTTCCAGGAAATCGTAAAACATTGTCGAGAATGATGGTATAAGTACTAACATCTGCTACAACTCCTGCTTCTTCCATTCGCTTAAGTAATTCCATTGCCTCCCGATTTTCTCCCCTTCGAATTAATGGCCTTAAAAAGATATTGTAAGTTTCTGTATTAGATTGAATCCCGAATCCACGAGCCCATTCAAGTATTGCATTTGCCCGATATTTGTGGTTTTTTTTGAGAAGCCCAGATATGATTATATTTATGCAAGAAATATCTGGCTTGACAGCATCTTGCACATCCTCTACGAGCAAAAGATCATCTCTTGACAAATTAGGGTGTTTTATTTGAGCCTTTTCAAGCCATTTGCGTCCCATTTCTTCCAATGCTTGAATACCCATTTCGACCTCTTTAGATTCTACTAGTACACTGAGACGAGATGACCAGTTGAGAAGATCGGGATAAAGGCCTGAGAGGGACATCATATTCCATATTTTTTCTGAACTTCTCCAGTCACCTACGGCTTTACAACCAGAAATCATGATATTCCATGTTTTGTGGGTTGGTTTTAGTCCAATTTCAACCATTTTAACCCATACATTTATAGCTTTCTCAGGTCGTTGAAGACTCATGTAAGCTGTGATAAAATGGTTCAAAATGTCTGGTGTTAGCCAGGTCTGAAGAGCTTGTTCAATATCCTGTTTAGAGCCATAAGCCAATTGGTTACATACATCTAGCCAGAGATTATCAACCTGAATGTGATTTTTCAGATTGATTGCAGCTCGGAGTTGAAAATAAATCTGTGAACTATCTCGAGCCTGATTAGGAAAGGGAACAAAAGATAATTTGGGTTTATATCCATCAGATTCTAGTGGTTTTAATTTAAATCGATTTTCATCAAATTCTTTTGATATGCTTGTAATTCGATGTGCTCTTTCCCGTATAGAATCCCAATTCGCTATAACATGGGAACTAACACTGGTGGTTTGAAATCTGATATCCAAACTTTGAAGATCTAATTCTGGAATACTAACAATTAAGCTTAGCATCTTAATTAAAGACCTGACGTTATCTGACGAATCATAAATTTTTAAATGTTTTTTGGTCAGTACATCAAATGTCACGAAAGCTACTGCTGAAACCCCAGTAAGATCAGTGTGTTTCAATTTTGGGATAATTTCTCCCATTAGATGATTAAGACCAAATTTCTGGTAGTGCCGAAGTGTAACTTCAGGAGTTAGAGTCTTGAAAAAGTTTGAATTATTAATTGCAGCACTCCAAGCACCTATTACATCTAAGATTAAAGGCTTGTAGTTGAGTCCTTTAGCTTGAATTACCAAAATTTTTTCTAAGACAGCCATTACTAGATCAGCCCACTCACTTCCACTTAGAGCATTGACTTGGGAAAAGATGCGAGTGATCTCTGTTATACTCGGAATTTTCGAGTCGTAGGGGTTGATGCGCTTAAATTCAATGATCTCCTGTAGTAAAGTGGCATAGTCTATCTTGAGACGAGATAAAGATGCTTGGGAAGTACTGGAATCAAGATTTTCTCTAAATAAATTCAATTTTTCAGATAGAATTTTGCTTTTATCAATCATATTTCTAAGTGTATCTACATGATCGAAGTGCTCCAATACTGGCTCTAACACTGTGCCAGAATTCGAATCTCTCGAGTCTAAAGAATGATTATTTTGAAAAAGAGAGACAAGTCTGTCTAGCTCAGACTTTATTTTAGATTGTAATGCCTGACCCCTCGATTTAGTGTGTATATATCTAATGGGCGAATTTGCTTCATCACTAGAGCCATTGTTCTGAGTTTCACGGGAAATTAAGGTAGCTAACCCAATATCATCCTCTTGAAATTTCTTTGGTTGGTTATCTGGCTTTAGAGATCCATCAAAAATTATTTTTGATTCATCAATGTTGTAATTTCTTCCGTGAGCCGGAACGTAATCATTTCTGAGGTTTTTTTTCTTTGGCAATGATATGACTTTATCTAAAGGTCTAAGATCCTCTACTTTTTTGGATTGATGACGATTGCCTTTATGCCAGGATCTACGTTGTCTTTCAACAACTCTTGACCTAGTAAATAGAGGATTCTGGCCAAGTCCACGGCCACAACAACATACTCGATAAGATGAAGGGAGACTCATTCGCTAGATAAACTTAGATCAAAAAAAAGGATAAACGTCGATAGCTGGAATCAGTATCGTGAATTTAAAACATCTGATCACACATGAGATAGTTGATTATTTTAGTTTTGGATTTAATTTTTTTTGGATTGTATGAAATGAGTAGTTTCTCTTTTTAGATCATACTGGTAGCGGCGACGCAATATGAAGAATGAGTATTTTGTTCTTAAGAGCTAGACTCTTAAGGTTGTGATAATGGATAAGGGCGAGGGCCGAGGGCCTTATTTTAACGAATTATTTAAGCCAATCAGCGCTCCACGATTTTGTTTACTTCATTTATGCAACTATCAGGATGATCGTAGCCTTAGCTACTTCTACTCGAATCGATAGATTGAAAATCTTCTTTACGCTATGGATTGGAGCCAGCAAGTACGCCACGAAAAATCTAAATCAGTGGTAGAGGCTACCAAAAATCACGACAACATAAAAAGTCCTCAATTCTATCTTGTAACAGCTCATGAGGATTCCAGGCGGAAATACCTAGGAGGTGCTTTGTAAGTTTTGACTACAGTATTTCTTCTAAGTGGTGGTAAAGTAAGAGAGGTAGGATGGTAAAAAATTATCAGGTTCTCATGCATTACAAATCTAGACTATCATACAGATGCTGGTACTGGTACTGGCCGGCTTTGACATAAGGAAAAATGTAAGCCTGACTGATTTAGCGATATTGTGAGTTTAATTGTAACAAGCAGTCATGGCAATTCTGAGTTATCTAAGTTCAACATTATGGTAAGTCGTAAGATTTATCAAAATAGCGTCAGTTCGAACGAGTGGTTCTGACTATTTACTTGATTCTTGCATTTTATTCAAATGTTTAATATTGTAGAGGAATAAATAACTGAATGAAAACTAGTCAACTTATTTTTATTTCTTTGCTCCGTAGTACTACTACAATACTTTTGAGTTTTAGATTAATAGTTGCTTATTCGATATATTTCTACCATTCACGTGTAGATAAACAAAATCTAAGCCTACGAGAGTTATTATCGATAGTTTAGAAGGCTGGCGTATTCAGATTGGCCATACATTCGTTTTCCCGTGATGAGGGTACGAACTGGTCCACAATATTCTTAAAAGCTTTCTGGCCATATATTAGCAAGTTCTGATAAATTCAATCTAATATCGTAAAAACGAAAAATTGAATGAGATCTAGCATAAATCAACTCGACTTATGCCATTCACGTGCTTTGATTCTTAGGAGATATTGACGTACCAGAGAACAAAAACTTTTATCTCCTTCTAAATGATCTCCTGGTTTAGCACACCCGGGAATAATCATCACATCATCGTTGTATCTTATCCTTACAAAGTACTCGTCAAAGAGGGATCGATCTTCTTCGCAATAGTCATCAAATTTCTTTCGTGTCACTCTAGCTTCTCCCATTAGCTCTGAAAATTTGCTCTCAGGGGATCCAGTAGATCTAGAAATCCCAGATGTCTTATCACTTTGAAGATTTTTCTTTTTATCTGGAATATTAGCTGATTTTTTAAAGAGCTCGAGCGCTATGTGGCTAGTAAATGGCGGCCAAGTACTTTCTCCAAAGGCATCTAAGCTCGTTAACATCGCTGCTAGAGTGGTATCATGACAACCATTCTAATTTTTTATTAGCAGAATACAGAATACAAAGTTGACTGTGTAAGAAGAATAAATCTCTGTTTAATTTAAAATTATCAAGCTAAGAAACACCTCTGAGTTAAAAAGAAACGCTTACTATTGCAAATTTAATATCATTTCTTCTATCATTACTCGCAATGATGGACTCATCCTTTATAAGTTGTATTGATTCACTAATTTTGTTATATTCAACAGTTCTAGTCATTCTGTCTACGATATCTCCCATAAGGCTACCAATTCCCAGGGCTCTATATTCTCGTGACTCTTTATATCCGCTGTACCATTCTTCAATGCAAATTTTGTCAATAATTTTTCGGAGCTCAGCTCCATAGAACTCATCTGGCAGCCTAGTTTCTTCACCATGCGCAATTGTCGCATTTATTGTATCATAAATACCAGACAGACGAGGATGAGAATCTACCGCCACTGTCTTGCAGTCTTCTGGCATCCATTTAGTGAGTAATCTATTCACGTACTCCATTTCCGTGGTTTTGTTCCATCTTTCAGCAGATCTTTGAGAGAATGCCTTTGCTAATTGGGAGAATCTTTTACAGTTATAAAAGCTGGGGTAGAGATTTTCTTCAGATTCATTCCTAGTAATTATAGTGAGGGGCCCCACTGATTTAGCTCGAGTACTGGCAGGATACATGCCTCGAAAGACTTGTTGTAATGACTCAAGAGCACGGGGATACGTTGAAGAACGAAGATAAAAAATGTTTGTATCTTCAAGAGTTCCTGGTAAGAATTTAAGTTGGTCAACATAAAGATGTCTAAGTCTCTGCCCTAATTTATACGTAGTCATCCTTCCTGTGTCAGTAAGCTCACCATTCTTGCATAAAGAATCGTTCCTTCCTTTGGGCCCGCTTGCCATAAGGGCCTGTCCATTTTCATTGATTGATTCAATTCGTCTTTGCCAGTGAAGAGGAGTCCATTGGACCTCGCTATTTCTGATTTCCAATACAGGTGATACCATTTGCTGAGCTATTGAGCAGTAGGGCCAAATCTTTGGAAGTCCGACATTTTCAAAACGAGGGCCTGTTGGTGTTCGCTCACCGTGGCGATGAAAAACTTGTACAAGTTGAAGCGTCAAGTTACTGGGATATAACCTCTTGAGCTCATCGCTTGTATATGGATCTCTTATTTGTAAGGTGGCCATACCTATGTTGTTTCCTTCAATTCAAATTCAAAGCAAAAAGCAAAAGGCTTAGTCTTATCTTAATTCACATCTATTTTAATACGGTTCTAGACTTCTTAAAGATGACATATTTGGCAGTACAAGGATTTGATTCGGAGTTAGCGCCGGTTTTTTCACTATGTTATATCGGAATTTTTTCGGAATTTTTTTTCCATAAAAGCAGCACCGCCCTTCAGAACGGTAAATGGTATTGATGTCAGACATCTCTCTGAGGAATCCTTGATTTGCATTGAATATATCGCTTATGCCCTTCAAATAGTATTTAGGAAAAAAGTTTTTAATGTTAGGTCGATGGGGAAGAAAATCGAGGTATAGACACAAAATGTAAGGTGCAGTGCTTCAGGGGTTGATTGTGAAAAGTGAGGCAGGGGATCCCTCCTAGCTCACAAGCTAGCTATAAATTAAAAAAGCGGCCTGAAACATCGTCGTCTACAAAACTTTCCAACGAGAGATAACTACCATCGACACAAATTACCATCCTTGATTATACTAATATCTTCACAATCATCAAGTATGATACCAGAGTCATCATAGGATATTTTCCAGCAATTTCTTCTAAAGTGAACCAACCTCAGTTACCACTTTTTTCGTCTAAACCAAAACGTCCGATTAAGGACATTTCCCTTTCAGGTAAATAATAGATTTAGATTTTTATTATTAAATTTTAAATCTATTTAGATCAAAGCAATTCAATAAACTAGTCTGAACTAAAAAAATCGCTACCAATATACGAATCTTACCAAGACAAATAGGAAGGGTACTTTCTTCGTCATGGAACTGTGACTCCAAATAAGGGCCAAGGGTCGGTAACCTGCCCACAACTCAGACGATATCAGTGTCGATAATACAGAGAACTTTTTAATCTTATTTTTTTCTGAAAATCGTTGAATGAGTAACCTGGAGTCAACAATAGAGCCCTTTAGATACTTGGACGTGAGTGTGAAGGAAATTAAGACTGATTAGGAAAAGCGCAGATGTAATTACGATCTAGCTTACTTCCTCAGTACTTGGAGCAGAAGCTCATCTCATCTCTCATCTTGAATTGGATTCCGGAACAGTTGATGTCAGCTTGCAAGTGAAAAACACCAAATAAAATTTCCCTGGTCAAACTCTATTTCAGTGTAGATCATGTTATATTAAGTTTATCGGACCCGTCTAGCCCATGTCTGTTAGCCATTTTCTCGCTTAAGGTCGGTAAGCATCGCTTCCCTAAAAAGGTAAGAATCTTCAAAACTAGCACAAATTGGGTCATGATACTCATACCCTATCAGCTTAGCTAGTTCCGCCACATTGAGACTAAGTAAGTACCTTGTGAAGTCGCGGGCTTTGTCACTATAGCAACAAAACTTGAAGTTTTGGCTTCAACTACTCAGCTTACAGATGTCCAATATCTTGGAATTATAGTAACACTAATTAGTACTACTCCATGCTGCTCGTTGGTAACCGTAGATCATCGCCTCCAACATATATTGAGATATGCACAGCCACTTGATTTTACCAACCTATCAACTTCGGTATACGCTAACCTGTCACGGGACCAGGGATCCAAAACGCGTTAGCGATCCACTTAAACTTGTAAAAAAATCTATGATATTAAAAATTCAGCTTTCCCTTGTTATCGCACAACACAGTCATATTCTTTACCCGTTAGTACCTGACTCGTGACCCACCGTGTCATTAATGCGATCATAATTGTGTCGTGTTGCACTTAGATCCTATATTAACAGAGAAATTAACTTTCTGATATCTACTTCTATCCGCGGCCCGGCACAAAACTTGAACAAAACACCAGTTATCTCCCGAAAAATTTTCTCAGCAACTAGATAAAGTAAGGAACAAATTGCAATACATACTTTAACAACATGGCCTCAGACCCCAGGGCTGCCCAATTAATTACTGCTTTTCAACAATGCTGGCCAAATCTGAGTGCGGTGATTGAATGGCACCAGTTCCCAGATGATTCGAATCCAGCTCCCCTACTAAGCTCGATTGCTTCAACCACCAATACCCCTGAGAAAGATATGTTTTGTAGTCTCCTTCAGTTTTTGATTCAAAATTCGTTAAATTTAGGAAGAATTAAATTCTTGTATTGCCAAATTCTCCGAATCCAACACATCACTTACCCAAGCCCAACAACGGGTTGCCCAACTTGATGCAAACTTGAATAGTGCTCATCAACAAATAGCGAGTCTGAATCAGACGTATAGCCAGCAATATAAGTCCTTCAAATATCATTAGTATCCTCTCCAACAACTTCAATCACATCAATCCTTGATCCAATTAACCCATTTGTTCATTCTGTACAATCTGCATAATGGTTTCAAGAGATAAACTTATCTCCATAAAATGATCTTGTCCTAATGATAATTCAAGGGGTTCGCTCATCCTAGTTGACTATTTGGATAATTCTAGTTGGTTGCCTTATTTTTTAGGCACCAAATTAACAAACCTTCTAATTTACTCTCTACCCCACCAAAATTAGTACTAGAATATGACTTACAAAGAAGCTTCTAACACGTACTAAGAAGGCAAATCAAGGTATTACAGGCACACAGCGAGATCCTTCCCTCCACGAGTATGAGGCCTTTGAGCTTCCGTCTTCGACAGCCCCTCCACGATTAGATACTACAA
>PEDP01000137.1:0-38217 GCA_002918395.1 Erysiphe pulchra
CAGAAGGAACGATCTTCTGTTTTTTTCTCGGGTAAGCAAAAATCTCCGATCGGACACTTTTTCTAAAAAAATAAGATAGTTTTTTTAATGGTTGCGCAACAGACAGAGAACACACATGTACGTATGTTAGTTTTTATTTTTTAATCAAGCTGCATGATTAAACGGTCAGTCAGTCCGTCGATGTTGTTTTGATTTATTTTCCTCTCTTCCAAAAAGTGTGGAATTTCCTCCCTCGTTCTCGTGCAGTCGAGGAAGAAAAAAAATCCTTCATCTTTTCTGTATCTTTTCTTTTCTTTTTTTTTTCTTTCCCATTTCTTGCCCCCATGTCGCGATTGTTCTGTTCTGAAACAAACACTGATTTTCAAACCATTTCATCAGCTTAGCTCGCTGCATGAGCCACACACACCCGCCTCTCTTCTTCCGTCTTTCCCTCCCCCCCCCCCCCCCCCCGGACTCAACTCTTTATTAATTTCCCTGTTCGGGAATAGTTTGTTGGCATATAGACATCTGTAATATTCATTTCTCTCAGACAGTTTGCTTACTGCCACCATCTCTTCGGAGTAACGAATGAAAAAAGACACGTAGGGCTGAATGATTCTCTTCCCTCACTTTCTCTTTCGATCGATTCAACAGGAAAAAAAAAAAGTCTAAATACTCAGCTATGTGTACCTGGCATATTTTGAAACAGACTAGGCCTGCATATGAAAACTTTTTTTAACACAGAAGATAGATGGCCAGTCAAAGCTACATGTTAGTATGTACATGTATAGTAAAATAATAAGATTACTAAACAGAATTGACAGTTTAGACATTGAAGAGAAAGCTTAAAAAAAAGTCATCATCAAAAGTGTAAGCAGCGACCGAGCGAGTTAGAGAAGCCCAGCCCTATAGGAAAGTCGATAGATCGATGGAAAGACGTAAGTAGACTAGACAACAAGCTCATCTTCTCTCCCTGCCTGAAACACACATCACGCAGGTGTAAAAACTCTTTTACTTGACCGTGCCATCCTTTAACTGCGATCGTGAGGAGTGAAGGAGGGGGGTTCAAGAAAAGCTTACTTTATTGAAAGATAGGTTATGTTCAAAACACATTCAGTAAGAGTTAGTTCATCCCAGAATGTCATTTTTCTATGACTTTGGCCTCCAAGTTGCCAGGTCATTTTGAGAGGCACGGACAAGTGTTCGAGACGTACACAGCAAGTGAGTGACGCGCCCTAGGTGATGAATATAGTAGTTATTTAAAATGAGATGAAGAAGATACGGACGGACGTGACGTGACGTGACGACTACCTAGTGATGAGGTAGTGACGGTTTTGATAAAAGCGATGGTTATGATAATAGAACTGGTGATATTAATATTAGCGTTAATAGTGGAAAAGTCTGTTTTGAGCCCCATCGTATCTGCCTCTCTTGTCCCCTCTCTGTTTCTCCATCTCTCTATCTCTCTGTCTTTTTTTTTTTTCCTTCTCTTAGCTCTAAGCTTAAAACTATGGTTATGGTCATTTGACCCTTCATCAAAATTAGACAATGGTCCCTGGTCAGATGCAATGATGATATGATAACATACGTATTATTATTCATTGACATCGCCTATCCAGGCTCCTGGGCCATCATGGACGTGTTCAAAAAGCCATTTAAGCCGATGTAACTTTTACGACAGTGCATACATAGCTTTCGGCATCAGATAAGGCTGCAATGCGAGCGAGGAATTGATAAAACTAAAGGAAACTAGGCTAGCTTGCATGGAGCTTTGTCATCAGCGTCACGTGATTCTGATTGCCGTAATTTATCTCTTAAAAAAAGAGGGTATTGGGTATTACAATATAATTCCCCCACCCCTAATAATAAAATTTACATGGATACCCAGTAGATGGGATAAGAAGTAGGGTCTCTTTAGCACTGGTTTGAAGCTCAAAAACCCACTTTTAGTCCATTTTTAATCTTGTCGACTCCCTGTGCTCGGTAGATGGTGTATGTATTAGGGGGGAAGGAATCATTGAATATCCCTGATAATTCCATAATAAAAAAGACCCATGTCGATTCTGATTTAAGGCAGGGATTAGAGTGGATCTCAACCAGGATCTAGATGGAGATAATTGGGGCATAACAGCAGGGACAGATATATATTTTAACGCTAAATAATTGCTTGACCGTCTTTTTGGAATTAAATTACTAAGGACGATGATGAGTGTTGGTAGTAAAGAGTAAGAATAGGAATAACTATGGCCCATTTTCATCATGTACGTTCGGTATTTATTTTTCTTTCTTCATTGTGCATTGCATTGCATAAACATGGATGATGATGGTAGATAATCTGCATATCTGCATTTATACATGCATACATGCATGCATAGGGAAAATCCAAAATCCCCTGTTACCACGCGGATGAACAGCTCAGACCATCCATTATGCTTGCTTGCTTCTTGCTGTCTTTTTTAATATTTTTTCTTCTTCTTTACTTTTTGTCTATTCCTCTAATTCGCTCGACGGTGCCCTTTTTTCCTCTTTAGACGACCGTTGACGGATTAATAAGCAAGCCAGCCCAATTACCAAACAAACAGGAACAAGGGGGGGTGGGATTGACATTTTACAATTGATTTGTAAGCAAAGCGACACACCCAGAATTTACGCGCGAGTGGAATGGGAATGAATCAAATGCTTTACTATAATTCAAGATCGCATTCTCAATTGCCATGGAAAAAAAAAGAATCTCCTACACCACCAACAAAGAGCGAGTGAGTACCACTAACGATGAGGTGAGGATGAAGGGTCTGATTCATAGACACGCCTTGTTTCACCCGCAGATATGGATTTTTTTAAAAAAAAGAAAGGTACGGTAGGTATGTATGTATATGGTAGTATGAGGTAGCAAGAAAGAATGGAATATAAAAGACATGGGAATGTTTTATAATAAAAAACAAACAACAATAAAAACAATAATAATATGTAATTAGTTCGCCTAAAATAAGCAGCTAGCAGCTAGCTACAGCAGGCAGGCAGGCAGGCTAAATAACCAAGATAACAACACACACATTGACTCACTCACTGCCCATGATGACTCATTTTATCATTATCAATCACGTACATCTCACATTTCAGATCAAGAAAATTAAACCAAGGAGGAAGGGGGTTAAAACAAAGTCTCGTATTCTCTTTTTTTCCCCTCCTTTCTCAGCCAGAGAGAAGAAGAGAGAGAGAATGGAAAAGAAAAGGTCTAGCTCGGCTAAGCTAAACTAACTAGGCACTCCATTCGCCAGTCTACCGTGGGAACCTCCAGACTGTATATCACGTGAATAGATCAACAACAGCAGCAACAGCAAGTAACGGCAACGGAGAAGCAGGAAAAGAACAAGATGCAATGTAATGTAGTTGATGGAATGGAAACAGAAGAAAAGGCCGCTGCAGTGGAGATTTTTATGTTTTGGTTTTGTTTTCATCATTTCTTTGCAGTCAGTAATGACCGACGGACTTTTATTTGCCTCCTCCGGTTGACTACCGCGTTAGTTAGACGTTAGTGAACTAATTAGCTGCTAAAATAAGCTAAACTAAACTAAACGAGACTAGACTAACTAAAACTCGACAAGTAGCTAGTTTTCTTTGGGGGGGGGGCTGACTGGCTGGCTGGCTGGCTGGCTGGTAGCCACAAACAACAACTCGCTAGAACCTCAAGATCTTCTCCAAGCCTCATCCTCCCCTTTCCCCTTCCCAACAAATGAGCAATAATAATTAAATAAACTGATTTCTGTGGACCTCGATTCCTGTCTACTTGCTGAAATCACGTGGGAAAAGAAGAAAAATAAAAGATCATCATGAGCGAGAGAGGGAAAAGGAGAGCGCGAGACATTTAGCTGCAGGAACTTAGTCTCAGGCCAAGCTGTTGGACGACTGACTTGGTGATAATAATATGATGATGATGATGATGATAATAATCCAGGGAAATATACTATTTTCCTGTATTGCTAATTATTTTTTTCTTTCTTTATTCTTGCCAGAAAAAAAGGTATCTATCAAAATGGGTGGTTTACTACTTTCAGACAGACAGTCAGTCAGTCAGTCAGTCAGTCCTGTCGGTCTGTATGTCTGGCCCATAAGTAATCTACAGGGATATTGCAATTACAGATAAAATATCCATTTAAATTAGTTAGTGCCAGCCAGCCAGCCAGCCAGCCAGCCAGCCAGTCAGTCCGTTTACATCCTCAATACACACATCTTACTTCATTAACACGAGATCAAACGTGTCCGAGTCGATACACTGGGCGGATGTTAGATTGACGTAAAGGAAACTTGATCTGAAATTCAATATAACTTGAATATAGGCTGGATCTTACAATTCTCTTAATGGGGGATCGTTAAGGCTGCTTGCGGAGTCAATAATAGGAATGAGGTTATACCCAATACAGAGCTCATCAATCAGCCTTTGTTTCAGATTATGTACTCATCATAATTAATTTTTCTAAATACATAATCTTTTAACATTTTGGGCGGTCGATAATGTACGAATGTACCAAAGTAAAAAAAAAAAAAAAAAAAAAGTGCAACTTTTCTCTGCAGATCGAGTGCAACTCAAGCGTAGATAGCTAGAAAAAAAGTATAAAACTCTACACACGAAATAAAGAGATGGAGAATATCCCTGCACAAATCTACTTGACTGTACGTTATCTGAAGCATACATGTAGTATTTATTGTATTAGGTATTAGTTTAGGCGATTAAAGGACTACTGCTTGCTTGCTACTACTAACTAGCTTCGATAACTACAATATACATGCATATTTTCATTTTATATTGAAACCCGGGGGCGGGGATGGTGGGTCAATTGAGTTTTAAGCCAATCCCCTGTAAATATCAATATATCAATATTTACATTTGCATGGATTTTTGGTTAATTCCACATCACTCACCGACTTTTATTACTCCTGCCTTTTTGGGGTTAAACTTTAGTCTTTTGCATGCTTTACTTTGATCATACTTTTATCTCAAGGAAGAGAGCAAGACAAACAAATGAGTAAGTCCATGTATGGAGGGAAAAAAGGGGAATTGAATCAGCCATAGAAACCACCGATCCAAAATAATAATCAGGATATTATCATAGTTGTTGTTGTTGGAGGTTTCATCCCAATTTGTTTCTGACAGTAGACCTCATCATAATCAATTATAATCAATTATTATTATCTTCAGCAGTGGGGCAGCTTCTAGCCCTCGCTTAAGCAGCCCTACCGAGTGAGTGAGCTAAAGCGTCATGCGGGAGCGGGAAGTCGCCCAGTTATAGTCTCCTGCTTTCTATATAAATACACAAATAAGTCATGTGCTTTAAATTAACAAGCAGCAGTAACCTCTCAAAACCAAACAAACAGATACATTAAAAGAAAAATAGATAAAAACACCAGGGATTACAGCTATTACTTGACACAGCTATCGCAAGCAATCTATAATCTATTCTGCGGCAATTTTTATATAGATACATGCATTCTTCTCGTCCTCGCTTAAGCAGCTCGCTCTACCGAGCAAGCTAAAGCGGCGTCATGCGGGAGCGGGACGACGCTCAGTTGTTGTTTCCTCTTTCTGTCGATATCTAAAAACAAATTAAGTCATATATTTTATATTATGGAACAATGACTTCCCAAACAAAACACCATTGCTATTATAATTAATACTTGATATAGCAATAGCAAGATTCTGCAGTATGGGAGGGTGGGGGCGACGGCAAATAGGCTTCGGAAAAAGCTCTATTGACCTGGAGGTGGCTTGGCATGTCGTTACCATACATCGATCGTGAGGAGGGTTGATAAGGCGTGACGGTTTTGATAAAAGCGATGGTTATGATAACGGAACTGGTGATATTAATTTCAGCAATGGCATCGGGTGAAGACGCAACGGAAATGGCTTCAGGAACGAAACAAAAAGTCTCTCAAGCTTTTTAGGAATAGAGAGAAGAAAAAACAAAACAAAACCCTAATAAAAATTAAACGCAATCGGTATTTTCCTGATTTCTTCCTGATATCGTTAGCCTTTCTTGTCTTTTTGCTATGCGATACGCTCTTTTTCACCATCATTTCAGATGTTCAGATGTTCAGATGTTAACTTTTTTTTTGGTTTCCCACTGTCCAGTCAATGTTGATTGATCATTTATTTTTAGAACAGATATTATACAAATTATTTAAAGATTTATATCTTCCAGGTCGCCTCAACCTTCTTCCCTGCCATTTACTGCTTATTACCTCGGTACCTTGCAATATCACGTTAAGAAGTAAGATGCTAACTCTATTTACAAAACTAAAATATTACCCTCCCACATTCCACTTCGTCACGCATAGCTGGCGGACTCAGCTTGTGAGTGTAAGTGTATCTCTGTCAGATTGTGGCAACATAACGGTACTAGACCAGTCCGTATAGCTTCCAATTGACCGCTAAAAGGTATTTCGAGGGAAATTGGAAGAAAAGGGATAAAGGGTTGAGGGGGAGGGATTACGAGCTGCTTCGGGGGGGAAAAAGTATGAATAGTAGGCCAACGAGTCAGGTAATGACTTCATGTTTCCAATAGATGGTTATTCATCCACTCCTTTACGGGAACGACATCATCGATGACCAACGATTGGGGGGGTTTTTGGACATTTGTCTTGAAGATTCGCCTATCCGTATTCGACTTCTTGAATGTTCCTTGAGTGGGGAAGGAAGGGGGGGGATGAAAAAGAGAGAGAGAGAGATGAAGAAAATATAGATGGTGGTTCGTCTTATTTGAGAAGACTATGCAGTAAATAAACGACAGTCTGACAGACCCTTTGGTTGTTTATTTACTTTCGTGTGGCCCCATCGGTTGTGATGTAGTATGGAACATTCTATTGTTCTCAATATCTATCTCACCGGGGAGGACTGGTAAGTAACAAGAACATATGACATTGAAAGCTGGCCAAACTATGAATATCATTATAAAATTACTGTTCTGCTAGAGATTGTCGCCACCCGTTGCCGTGGAACTGAACTCAGCTGAGCTCAGCTGCTGTTTCTAAACAAACAAATCCCTTCCAAAATAGTCCCCGTGATGTTCCTCCCTCTAACAATCATTTCAATTAGATTTTAGATTAAATTACAAATGAAAGATTGGAAAGAAAGAAAGAAAGTTAGAAAAAAAAAATAGCATTTCGCTTTTCTCACACTTTCATTTGGCTAGATTGGGAAGGAGACGTTTTAGAAAAATAAGATGAAATTACCACGTCACATTGATGCTGCTTAGTCTCTTAAATTGGTTGTTTACCTTTGGTGTTGCTTGTTTCTTGAAATTGATTGAACTATCTTGAATTCGACGATTTCATTCTACTCCCAAGCTCGCATCCATCACGCATTCAAGAGCCACTACTCAATCTGTATCTTCCCTCTTCAATGGCATGCTTTGCTTTGCGTTGCATAGCGTTGCATTGAACGAAATGCCTCTGCCATTTCTTCGCACGCCAACAACGCAATGTAAATAAATAATGCAGGTGTTCCAAGTTGGGACTAGCGTCGGCATCGATTAAAGCAGCCAACCTGATTGATTGAGGGAGTGGCTGACTAATCATCGATTTGACTAATTAATTTGACTAACCTGCCTGCCCTGCCTGCCTGCTTGCCTGCTTGCCTGACTGACTGACTGACTTGGCTTGCCTGCGTGACGAACCCCTGCTACTAACGAACCTGCCTGCCTGCTTGCCTTCACCTAGAACCCTGCGGTTCTCGTAAACTAATTATCGATCTGCTGCAGCTGCTCGCCAGACTCACGCGTGCCCATGTTTCCGCCAGGGCCTCCAGGTTTTTTCCTCCCCCGACCCCTGTTCTTCTTTCTCTTCCGCACCCAAGCCCCTGCTCAAATCTAAAATACGCATTTTCTACCAGTTTACCTCGCTTGCTTACCTAATCGAGCTGCCTACCCACCCAGGTCGGGTCTTTTTTTTCCTCGAAACAGACCAAAAGTCTAATTTGCTAAGCGAGAGGAAAACAAAGCCTCCTGATTCCCAATGCAGTTAGCCTCGCTCTCTTTTTATTTTTTCCCCACCACCACCACCACCACCACCTCCACCACCGCTTTCTTCCATCACAACCATCGCCTGTTGTCTGGCTGTCTACCTGTCTGTCTGCCCCCCCCCCCTCTCCCCAATCATCATCATCATTATCTCCCCTTGGTCAAAGCTTCTTATGAAAATAAATCGTTGCCTGTCGACGCAGGGATCATGGCTTTCAAGAGACGAGCGAGCGAGCACTTGCTTTTCCCCTTTCAACTTCTTCCCCCCCACCACCATCGCCAGCTTCCCCCCGGTCAAAAAATTAAAGCTTGTTCAGGGTCTCGATATACATGCACCTTCTAAGCATCAATTGTCTCTTTTCTATAAAGTTATGTTAGAGGCCCCGATTCCTGTTCGAACACACGCCGGTTCTCCACGTTCCTCTCCACGTTCCTCTCCACTCTCCTCTCTTCGCCGTGTATTACTTGCTCCTTCGTTCTCTCCTCATTCCGCTACACAGAGCCTCGCCGTTCTCGTATCTATCACCTCTATTACGCTGCCGATAAGCACTATTTACGCCTGTACCTGTTCAAAAGAGAGAAATTACAACTATATCTATATATATATACATATTTGAATACTCTAACGTAATTCTAAAGCGATAAAAAACCCTGGTGCACAATTCGGGTCTGCGGCTCGTCATTGAAAACCGTCAATTTAACGAGGAAAGAGAAAAAGAAAAAGAGAAGAAGCATACTACGCTGTAATTACCCTCAAAAGAAATTTATATTTATTTACATATTTCTTTTTTTTTCCAATAAGACGTGCAATCTTATATAATCGCCACACTTTCCCATTCTTTCGCCAACACATGCAGCTTCTGCTGCGGTATCTTCCAATCGACCCATAGCTCTTTCATCTCTGCATATTCAACACTACTTTTAGCTTCATTATGGATGTCATGGAACTCGTTGAAAATGAGCCCAATGCACGACCATTTCAGTGCGACTGGCAAACTTGCCAAAAGGTATGTGAATTATCACTCCTGTCTTTTTAATTTCCTTTCTTTCTTTTCGAAAAAGATTTTTTTTTTTTCTAAATTTTTGTGCTTACCTTGAATTGAATAGAGTTTCAACCGCAAGTCTGATCTCCAACGCCACTATCGAATACATACAAATGAACGACCATATTCGTGTTTACAACCGGGATGTGGAAAGAGTTTTATACAACGAAGTGCCTTAACTGTGCACATTCGAACACACACAGGTGAAAAGCCTCATCAATGCCAACACATTGGTTGCGGTAAAAGATTTTCTGATGTATGATATATTCACGAAAAATTTCCGATTAATTCTAATTTAAATCGTCTAGTCATCTAGTCTTGCTCGTCACCGTCGTATTCATACAGGAAAACGACCATATAAATGTGCCCATGAGGGTTGCTTAAAATCGTAAGTCATCCACAAAAGATTCAGTTTGGTGAAAAAAAAAGGCCCTAAATGCTAATATTTAATCAGATTTTGCCGAAAGACTACTATGGTTAAACATCAGCGCCGCTCACATCAACATGGGGTTCATTCTTCTGAGACTGATGATGGTGACTCTTCTGAATCTGAAAACGGCGACTCACCTTCAACTCCCCAACACTCAGGTCATTTACAATGGTCTCACGGTCTTCCGCTTTCACATCCTTTGGTACCTCATCCTCTGGCACATCCGCAGACTCAGATTCATCGTTCCCAGACATACAATGATTATGCTTTAGATAACTTCGTGGTGGGAAGTACCTTCAGGCCAAATTTCTCCCCGAATCAATATGCACCTATTTCTGATGCAGACCAATCTCTCATGAGTCGACCAAATCATCTTTCAACATCGACCAACTATTATGTAGCAGACCATAATAATCCGGGCGTTTCAACAATGAATACCAATTCTTCAATTCAAACATTTGTACCCAGGCATCAGGTCGATACTAAGGACGGTATCATCCATAGCAGTCCAACAAGCTCTTCGCCGATATCTCGTGCGAGTCCAGATTCATATTATTCTCATCAAGCACATCAATCTAATTATACACTTCACAATACAAATCAACTTGATCAAAATCCTCTAATGCATTATCAACCTTTACCGCAAACCACTCTCGTTTCCCACTCACAACCACTTTCTAATTCTTTGACTCATCATTCTCAAATCCATCCATATCATTCACCTCAATCACAACAAGGAGCTTGGTATGAGACTTCACAATATCAACAACCAGAATTACTTAATGTTTATCCTCAGGATGATTTTACGAAACCATTGGATACTAGTTCTTTCAAAAGTTTTATCCAACAGTTAGATTTGAAAGACATATAATTACTCGGATTAATGATCTATTTCAAAGGCGTTGAGAGGTCGTGTAAAGATTTTGTTTTATACAATTCCCTTATCAGTTCAATATATATCTATTGACACGGACTAAGGGGCGACTGTACATTTAGTAAAACGAATATCATGTTTGTGTTGGGCGTGTAACATATTTTATACACTATATGTAGTTATATAGACAGGATACTCAGGTTGTTGGAGATCCTTGGGGAGGCTTTTTTTGTTTTTTTTTTTTTTCTTGAACTTATACTTAATTTTGGTATAAAGGCTTAGCAATTTACAAAAAGAGATAATGAGAAATAATTAAATAAAGGAAAAAAAAAGAGAAGCATTGGCGTGTAGCATATTTCCTTTTTTTTTTTAATTTCTACTATACTATGAACTATAATATAGGGTGGAATTGGGAATGGTTACCAGGATTGGGAGAGGGCGCAAATATGAGAAATGGTTACTTGAACTGGTCGGATTGTTACCTAAATTTAAAGCCATGTGACCTCAAGTTGTATTTTCTGAGTACATTAGCAATGATGAGTCATCTAGCGAGCAAGAACGAATATTAACGCGCACAACTTGAAAATAGTTCGCTGTCTCAAATGCCGTCCACCGATGATCATCATCCCGGGGTGATAGCGGAGAGGCGAGAGGCGGGGGACAGCCAAGTCGTATTGAAAATTACCACAGCCACATGGGAAGATGGATATTTGTCTTTTTTTTTTAATTATTGTTATTATTATTATTATTATTATTATTTGGGGGGTGGGGGGGAATAAGGAATATCATGATTTGTCGATGATGAGGTTGGGGCTAAAACATTACAACACATCCACAACGACGATGGGATAATTTGTAAAAGATGAGATTATCATTGATAGAAGCATGACTGGTAAAGAAATCCAATCTATTTTTGTTTTTTTTTTTTTTTCAAATGTTAAAATATACAGAAATATATTTATTCCCTATTCCCAATATTCCAAGTCATACGTACACCACACCAGATAAAACAATCCCTTTCCCCCCCCCCCCCCAAAATAAAAACAACAACGAAAAATAAAAAATAAGAACACGTTGGTTATTTTGATACGATGATTTACATGCAGTCTAACCTCTCTGCTCTGCTCCCCGCCACGCGCGTTTCAGATGTTGTTTTTGAGATAATGCTTTTTTTTTACTGATTGATTGATTGATGGATGGATGGATGGATGGGTTGATATATGTTAATCAACGCACCACATACACCAAGGAAAGCAGAGAGCAGAGAGGCCTGAGAGTTTATTTTTGCTTTGTTTTTTTTTATTGTTCGAGAAGAAACGGAAAAAAATTAAATTTATATATGTATATATATATAATTGATTGGATATTAGTTGTATTATTGATTTGAGTAATATATATATATATGTTGTTAATAATCTATCTGTAACTAATTTACCCAACTGACACGAATAAGACTGTGAATAGGAACGAGAAAAAAAAAGGCACTGCTGTGAAAAAAAAAGAAACACTCTCTTCTCTTGTGTGTACTTTAAAACGCAACAGCGCCAGTTAGCTAGCAACTGGGCCTTTTTTTTTTTTTTTTTTTCTTTTTCTTTTTAATGGGCTTGCTTTTGGCTTGTATTATTGCTATTATTATTTTTGATTTTGATTTTGATTTTGCCACAGAATCCTACTCTCCCAACTTGATATCTGCCACCGATTTTCATCTCCTCACCTTGCTAGAAACGGTCTCACTACCAACCCCCTTCCAATAATTTATTCTCTTCTTCTCTCGTCGTTGAAGATCGAGATTTTCGTGTATCTTTTCGATAACCTCCCCCTAACCTCCACCACATTTACGGATATTACAGTCTGTCAGCGAGGCGGTACTGGCCGGTGAAATAGCTAGGGCTCGTTACGTTGTGCTTGATTGAGATATCAGAAGTCAAAATCAACATGTTAAAGAATTCCTTGGGTGTATGCTTAGCTAAATAGGCTATGCTAAGATATGGAGAGGAAATTCAAGTATTCATCAGGTTCTTCTGTAGATATTTGAAATCTTGTTATGGTCAAAAGCACAGAGTGTGCAAAGAGTGCATCGTGTTCTCTTGACCTATGGCAAACTCTACAAGCTAGTAGAAGAAATAAATCGTGGACTTCTCTCCAATGACGGGATGAATATATATATATATTTGGATACACGAAAAAGCTCGCTCGCTACAACCCCCTTTGGCTATATCTAAAGTTCACACTTAGATTTATTCACAGTCATGTAGAACTAAATAGCTTCAGAAGTATTACATGCATGACCAGCAAAGAGCCAGACATCTCACGATCCTTCTTTTTTTATCAAAAGCGAGATTCAAGTTGCAGATGACACGATGAGATAAGCATGATATTATCCTCAAAGATAAATGAATATCATACAACTTGGAGATGAGCACTAGGCTTTCTGGGAGAATACGCTATTTTTTTTTTAAAAAAAATTCAGCGCCTTCCTAATGTTTTGCAGCCGCATAGATGCCTTATGTGACATGGATATGAAAGAGATTGAGATCTTGATGATCAGTGAAGTTCCCATATTAAGTAGGTCGGTCCGAAGGCCAAGAGCAGATCCCGCTAAAGCAAGCAAGCGGCAAACACTGAAGTAGAAATAAAATCTTGAATTTTTCGGCTTTGATTCAACCTTTTGCCATCGAAGTCCCAGACACTTTCATACTTCCTAAAAAAAACTGTCCATTTAGCTGCAACATTATTTACGCCATTCTTGTCAAATATCCAATTCTTCTTGTGAGCAACGAGATTTTTATTTACTAGCCGGTTGATGTTGTAAGATGATTTGATCGATTCATTTGTGATTGGCCTGCCTCAGAGATAGATGTATAAATTGATTCCTATTATGGAGGCTGTGACTATAAAAAGAATAAGCAGCAAAAATTTGCTCGAAATACCTCTGTGTGCGTCCAATCGAGGATTTTAATGTTAAATTTAGTAGAAGAGGAAGAGGCAAGTTTCAAATTACCTGTTCTTGGTATGCGAAGAAGTATGCGTTGTCTTTGGATGAATCGGATGATCTTATCTTCGAGTTCAAGTCTTGGAATCGGCCGGTGTGTGTCACGTTTGCTAAAGTTTCCCATGATACTAATCAATTTTTGAAATAGTCCCAAACATAAACGCTTAACATTAACTATAATTTCAATCTAGGCCAAGTGCTGGTCGCCTTTGGATCTCAAATTGACTATCTCTATCGTGTTAACCGATCTTGAAATGATTTGGTCTTGTGGACTCTAATATCTCAGTCGATCCCACAAGGTTTCGACGGAATGAGAGCTATTCAAAGCCATGATTCTCGAATGGGATTGCCAATTGGTGGGAGTCTTTCTAGAAAAAATGGAAGAGCTGCCGAGAGAAAGAGGTAGCTTCTGACAGTCTCAGAAATAATTAAAAATCACACAAATCAAGTAACTTGAACTTGTGGATGTAAGTCGTATTATTTGAGCAATTTTTGATCTGTGAGTATATTGTTTATTGCTATGAAGCTTTTTTAGATCCAGATAAACTCTTTCGCAGTATCCATCGCCCACGCCCACGCCCACGCCCACGCCCGTTCTGGCTTGACCAACAGCTTGCTCGTACTTCGTTCGGAATTTCAGGAATCATCTAACGCTGTGTCTTGAAAATATAGACCAAGAGTCAGCCAGATATAGATTTAATGTCTTATTATGATATTAGTGAATGATCTGATTATTATGCAGAGAATTCAAATGTTGAGATTGATGAGGTTCCAACCGCTAAAGATCATGCTAACTTTAGGAATTTAATGAAACATGCATTAGAAATTTTTGATGAACGTTAAGCAAGCTTTTGAGAACTTCAAATATGTGAAGAAAATCAAAAAAATACCAGATTATCCAATGCTCGTAATGGAGGTTTGGTTGAAGAAATCCAACGGCGTAACAAACGACGTTACTATGCCACAAATATGGGCTCCCAATTGACATCCTACCACGATGTATTATTATTAGTAGTGTATTAGAATTAGCCAGCTCTTTCGATATCGAAAAGTATGCTAGGAATTCATCAGGACTCTCTCTTGGTATTATATTAGTCTTGAATTCAGTAGATATCAAAGTTATAATTTATGAATGACATAGCCAATTACATTGTGATTAAGTTTAAATAGTCAGACATGGAATTTTATTGCAGTAGTAGATTACACATAACAATTAAATAAAATTGGACTTGCTCAACGACTTCTGGCGCGAAAGACGACGTGAAATTAAAAGGCGAGGAAGAAAATAATTGTTTAGTTTAGTTTATACTTTATCGTGACGGTTCTAGCCAGCGTACATTGTACATGACACGCATGGAAGACATCTAGAATACATGGTCCTCCAAACTACAGCAATGCCCGCCCGATGCCTAATTTCTCCCAGTACACCATCCAGATGCTAGTTAAATAAGGTCGAATGGGTAGGAACGTATTCACGATGACCCAAAAGGCCACGGACTGGGGGGAAAGCAAAGGAGAAAACCTCAGCCATTCCTCCCGTACTCTTTTTCGACTTCAATAAGCCATACGGGAATCCAACCTGTCACTCCTAGAAAGTCCAGCCAGCACCTGACCACTTGCGCCATCAGCTTATTTTCATTAGGGTTTGTGTATTTGGAAGTGCATCGCCCTTCACTCTGACTTCCTGGGACAGTCGTGGGGAGGCTTCGTAGAGAGGAGTAGAGACGAAGCCGACTTGAATGGGGATCCTGAAGGGTAGGAGAATTGCCTCTCTACTTGGCTCCTTTCTGAAGAGAGAAAGGGTTCCTAGGCGCCACCACGTGCGTGGGGTGCAGAGTAGGACTTGACGCCCCAAGAAAATAATTAATAATTATGTAAGGATGGAGATTTTCTTTTATCCGATATTTTATATTTTGCCATGACTACCGCTCTAGCGCACTTGGCTTATGACCCAAGTGAGAAAAAAATTATAGTAAAAATTTGAAATTTGAAATTATAAATTGATTACAAACGGTACTGCTTTTAGAGCCTAATAGTTGATGGAGTTACATAATTTTCAGTCTTTCCTTTGGACAACCTCGATAGATGCGCCAACCTCTAAGTAAGAGGGATCTATTAAGAGGGGAAAGAAAGGAAAATTTCAAATTTCAGAGGGTCCATATTTTGCAGGTAACAACAATCTGCTTCGCAAGGTGTGGGTTTTGAATCATGGTGACTGCGACTGGTTTATTAATTAGGCTCTCACTATGGTGCGTAGCTTCTAAATTTGGTTGAAAAATCCGATTATTGGGAATGACTTCTCTAATACACTACTTCACCAAGAAATGAAATAATTCTAGACTAAAAATGAAAAGTAATTGATTGTCAAGCAATTTTCTTGGTTCTAGACGTCAACTACAGTAAGATTTCTTCATGTAGAGATGGTAAGGCGATAGATACGCTGATTCATGAACAATTGACAGTAACATCCACTATCGCCTGGAATCTTATCTTCAGATAGAACGAAATTGGCTTATTCAGGTAAATTGAATCATCCAACCCAGTTTGGCATTGATTCACAAATGATAGAGAGTTTCTTCACTTCATTTCCATAAACTAGTCTGTATTCTCTCTCATGTGCTTTTGAGATTCAAATGAGTTTTGTGAAGATGTCAGATAAAGAACATTTGTGAGCCGACATAACTTCTCCAGATAAAAATGGGATGGCTAGACTAGTTGTAGTAATGGTTGATCGATTAGTCGCCTACCTGCTTCTGTTAATCCTCGCTCCCAGCGTGTGAAGCTAGTTGCCTAATTACCCAGCTTATCGTGAAATAAGAGAGTTATGTAAAATGAACGTCTGTATCGATGTTCATTGGTTCTAGTCTCCACACTCGATAGTCGATAGCCACAAAAGGCTCTTGGAAATATGCTCATTTCGTCATTATTTTCCAGGATACTTTAAAGGTGATTTTTTCCTAGGTCTTGAACAAAATTTTATATTCCAACTATTTTTTCATTATCTTTTCCAACGTATTTGGTCAAACAACCAAATAAACATTTCATTGATTAGATTCCGATGATTTCTGGAAATGACGAGGCGGCAGATGTGCTACTATCCTGTGAGCTTCTGCCTTGTGATCTAGCTGTATCAAGCTGAAGACACCGTGGTGAAGATCTCATCTCTTTCCCCCTTTCTTCAGATCCCTCAAAAGCTTCGTCAGACGTAAATCAATAACACTAATAAATAAGACAAATTTGATTGCCAGATAGTTTTCAAGGACCCCTTTAAATTGTGGTTGATACAGAGAATTTCTTGTTATGAAGCTAGCTGATCAGCACAACAAAACAAATGCCGCATTTCTAATTTCCGTGGAATACCCTAATAGTCGCAATAATTGCGTTATTCGTGGCTATGATCCCTATGTTTGTTCGAGGTGGATCTTCATCCGATGGTTGTCAAAATCTCTGGGGTCTAATTGTCTAACGTCTTTACCGCCCGGTGGGTAACCTCTACCTTTCCTTTTTTTATTTTGCTTACTAAGTCGGTGTACCTCTAAATCAAATCTATGGTTAATTGATGATATACGAGGCGATCTAAACAACGTTTACGTTTATGTCAGGCTTAAAAAATCTCTTTTTCGGAGTGCTTTTTTGTTTTTTTCTCTTTCAGGAAGGGCTCTCACTGACTGCCGCTGCTGGAACACCAGTTGGTTGGGTTAAAAAATGAAAAAAAGAAAGTTTTATGTCATTCTGATTTCTTCTTTTTTTCTTTTTTCAAACTGAGTACTTGTTATTCGTTATCGCACTAAAGTACATAAAAATTAACGGTCGGTAAATAAAGTACAGCAGGTATTTACTATCAACGGTAGTTAAATGCAGGCAAGTTACACTTCTTCAACGGTATACTGCCAGGGCCGATCCCTCACGTAGAGACTGGGTAGATACCCTATTTGAGGCAAGACATAGTTGGCTCGAATCCGACAGGCCCAACAACATTCCAGACGATGGATAATTACAGGATGATGAATACATCTGTGGATAATCCAATTCTGTGGGTTAATATTCACGATTGAAGGAAAATGTCCACAAGGGAAAAACGATTTTACTAGGTAGTGGCGTCTACATGTGGAATCTGAGGCAGAAGTGTAAAGTTGAATCAATTAACCTGTATACAATCACAATCATAGTAATATACATAGCCATCATTGAGGCTACAAACAAATTTTTTTTTCAAAGATGCAAGATGTTTACACCTACAAAATGGATGGCGATGCGCAAAGGTACACAACGTTGGCTTAGTAAGCTAATTTTGACGAAAATTACTTTCAGACCGGCCCTTTCACTCCCGGCCTCATCATTTTCTTGAGCTTCATACATCACTTCTTGTAAAACACCATACTACACAAATATATAACTGTCTCGACTCGATCATGGCGGAAAAAGCTGGTTTCATATTACGGCTATACAATGGTACAATACTTTTTAACAATGACTTAACGTTAAAGAAACATTAATCGTTAGTAAAGCAGGCGTTAAGCGAGGGTAAATATCCATTCGCTTAATTCTCGCTTAACGATATTTCCTCAACGCTAAGTCAGTGTTGGAGAATTTCATACCCTTGTAAAACCGTAACTTGAAACCAGCTTCCTCCGCTATGGTACAAAACACAAGAAGAATAGCCTACAATGATGCAGCTTCTTTAACATCTTGAGAGTTGACATCGTGTATTCTTGACAACTAATTAAACTTCAGGCCAACTAGTAGCTTTGACTGAGACTCAAATTTCGGCTTTTTTACTTTTGATCCAATTTAATGCTGTGTCTACTGATGGGGGTATTTTTTTTTTAATTCCGACTTTCCACTCCTTTACACGCGCATGGAATGAAATGGATGGTACAAGCGAGTATAGGGTCAGATAATTTCAGAGAATACTTGTGATAATTCTAAAGCAGGTTGAGCATTTTCACCTCCGTACTCTTTTGACTATTAAGAGAGCTGTGAATTCTTACTAAGATCTAAACACAGTGAATGGTGTATACAGTGCAACCCGTGCAAGTGTATAAATCAATATCCATCAAGTTTTTAATTAGTAAATTACTCAATAATTGCAAAAAATGCAAATTTCAAATAAAAATTTAGATTTGCAGATCATGGAGGGTGAGATTTACGCATGACGCTTCGAAAATATGAGAGGAAACTTTTTCCCCCCCTCATTCTTCCTAAAGGAATTGCTTCAAAGGACTCATATTTAAGAAATATATACGATCTGCTGTGCTTAGCGTCTCACTCCCTTCGACATACCGCAAGTAGACTCAGTTCGTTGGTATGTCCGTAAAAATTTGGGAGCTATTGCAGTATTGGGTGACAGTGGGACAAGCCTAGACGTCCCTGTTTCACTTTGAAGGAGAGAGAGAAAATACCTATGAAGAAAGGGAAAATTACATCAAAAAAGAAAGAGTCTTTTGCCAAATCCTTTCTATCACACACTGCACTCATGCTTCCTTTTGTCTCTGCTTTTGAATATAATTAAAATTTCTCTCTTCGAATTCATAGAATTAACGACAGAAATACCCGCTAGCAGCAAGATGGCACTCAGTTTGGAGCAGAAGCTCACTGTGATCAAGAAAATTCCAGAGGAACAGTTGGCTCTTCATCCCCAACCCTCAAGGACAAAAACGAGATTTGGGTTTGAATCTGCACCTGACTTGTCAATAATATCCCGCATTTTGCAAGCAAAAGATTTACTATTGAAAAGGAATCATGAGGGCACCGATGTGACATACAAACGGATAGGTAGTGGAGTACCCTGCATTGGATGAAACAATTGCAAACTGGGTGGATGATATGAAGCACAGAAAAATCTCCATTTGGTACGAACTTATCAGAGAGAAGGAGATTCAACTACGAGATGCAGTTAATCTTTTAGTACCGATCGAGAATGCTCTTGCAATCGAATCTTCCAACAGCTGGCTTCAATGCTTCGTACAAGGCATCATTTCAATATACATTGGCAGCATGGTGAAAGTAGATCAGTTAAAGAGGAGATGCTTGCAACATAAATTCTAAGGTTGCAATAGATTCTCAAACAATTCGCCACAAACGATATTTTCATTGCTGACGAGACCGGACTAATTTATCGCATGTCGCCAAATAAAAAAAAAAATCCCTTCCCGACACATTGAAGGGATAAAGAAAGACAAAACCAGAATAATAATCCTGTTTTTTGCGAACACTGATGGAACTGAGAAGAAAGTCCCTTTGATGATTCGGAAAGCTCAATTTCAAAGAGCATTCAAAAAGAAACCCGCAAAAGATTACGATTTATCTTTTAATTTTAATCAAAAATTTTGGACGATGAAAGATATCTGTAAGAATCTAACTACATGGATCCTATTTTTAACCTTGTACACATCAACCCATGTCTATTATTTAGCCTTGTTTTTCAGAAGCCTTACGCTTTTAGTGTCGATAAGGCGATAAACCATTTATTGGTGATGTTATAGAACGAAACGGACAAGAGCGAGTCAAAGGTCAGAAAAAATCGTACTCTACACAGAAATTAGCGTGTAGATTTCGTCGTAATAGATATTTACGAGTTTTCTTCGTTTATTGGGGTCAAAGGACAGTTACCACGATGTATAATTAGGAGGCATTCCTATGGAGTTAGAGCTTCACGCTTTGTCTTCCGTCAATCACAGAACCTTTAGACATTAATCTTCATTGAATCTCTTTGCTCTAATTAATTCTTGAACTTCTTATTCTTCTTTTGATTTCAACAATTATCTTAGTCCTCAATCCTCAGTCCTCAGTCTTCAGTCCTTAGTTTTTTAGTCAGCTTCTTTCCCAAAGCTGACAATATCTATTTTCCTTAACTTTAGGACTTTGATAATCAAGTTGGATCGACAGCAGGCCGCAAAGCTCTTCTTTTGAATTACAGCTTTTCTGGGCATGGTAGAATGGATGATATGCCAACTCTGAATAATACTAAAATCCTGCTTCTGCCGCCCAATTCCACTTCAAGAATTTAACCGTTGAATATCTCGGAATTTGGATGATATTCTAAGCCCTCCAATGACAGAATGAGATAAAAATATTGTCGGTACGTATGATGATCTCCCTGTCAGATTCGGGCTCATAGCTGTTAAGCTACAGAAATCTCATGACAGGTTGAGGGATTGGAGAAAATGTTTATAAGAGTTTTAGGATAAAAAAACAAAGGCAAAGAATGTAAAAACCATCTATTATTTATAGACATATTTAGATTTATTGCTTCAAATGTGTAACGGCTAGCAAGCTGATTGGTTCCTGTAGCATACGCTTTCTAGCGCATGCTGCAGCACTAATAAAGGAGATTTCAGAACCACTTCTATGGAATATCTAAGCGGTCGTAAAGTGGCTAGCGATATGATAGTACGATTAAAGAATCCTTTTTAGAAATCAATGGGAACGTCTAGAATCCTCAATCGAGAGTCGTAGTTGGGGTGATACTATCGATGAAAACATCAACACGGGATATGTATTTTGTTTTAGAAAGTATGGTCAGATAATAAATTTATATTCAACAAGTTTATTGCCCATTACTATCCTCCTTGGACTGCGACATGTAATCTAAGAGTCTAAACGCTCAGCATAATGCATGATACCCGATACCCGATACAATACAGCGTAAAAAGACGAACGATGATTATGTAGTCAGAGTACTTCAATCTTTAAAATGGGTGATACTGACTTGCAACGAGGTGTAAGAGAGTTTCGTCAACGTATTGACGATTGGCCTTCACCACCTTGTTTAACAAATGGGCCTTTTCCAAGGGTGAAGAAAGAAAAGAAGCTAGAAAAAAAAAAGTTATAAGTTGAGACTACAAACGTTTCCCATCTACAAACGAGATCGTGCAACTAATGGTATGTGGAGGAGATAGTTTTTTGCAATTTTAAAGAACATTTGGAATTTATTTTTTTACGAAGATTCAAATTTTTCTATTTCAATTTAAATTCTCTAGAGGGAGTGACTCAGAGAGGCCGCATCATTTTTTGAGTCTCCGGGGGCCAAGACGTTAGACAAAATCAAGAGGATTTTACTACTTTTCTCGATCGTAGTAATTGGTATCAGAATAAAGTTGAATGTGTTCGAGTCGAGTTCACAAGAAATGAAAATGGATGCGAAGCAGAGATGGAATTATTTCTTCCTCCAATGGGCCAATAAATTGACTAAGGCTCATAGAGAGTGGTGGCCAGAAGATGTTAAGATAAGTTTGCTCGAAGGAAAAAAACTTAGTTATACGCCTAAGCATGCCCTGGTAAATAACCACCGGTTACCCTTTAACAATTACTATAAATGGCTTCGAAATTTTTGGGCAAATTGTATCATGACGAGTTGTCAAGGAGTCAAATAGCCACCGGTATTTAGGAGCAAGAAAGGTCACCGGAAATCAGCAAGTAACGAGGAAGTCTTTATACAGCAATGGCAATAGTACCCTAAACACAGGATAGTCAGTTTTTGGGAATGAGAGAGAGTTGGTGGGTGACATCGACCTTAACGGTGATACTTTTATGGATGGAGGTCTTGCGGGGGCTCAGCGGTTCTCAGCGAGATGGCAGTCGCCCAATTAAAAAAAAAAAGAATTTAAATTTTGCGCATATTGAGCTATTGAATCTAGAATTATCTGATGAAGACAAAAATGAAAATGAAGGCCGGAATCAAATAGTTTCGGAAAACCAGACGCTCCTGGGAAAAGTCACGCCCAGGAGCAGAAAGCAGCTTGTAAAATTAGAATTGATGCTCGGCAGCTTTACCCCACTAGTTTTATCGGCATTGATGATACCCGAACACAAACATTTGTTATGGACCAGTGCTTTTAGCATTGTCACATCATTTACTAGGACATTACAAGGCACAGAGGTGTTCGATTCAATTCTAATTTTACAAGCTGCTTTTTGCTCCTGGGCGTGACTTTTCCCAGGAGCGTCTGGTTTTCCGCAACTATTTGATTCCGGCCTTCATTTTCATTTTCGTCTTCATCAGGTAATTCTAGATTCAATAGCTCAATATGCGCAAAATTTAAATTCTTTTTTTTTAATTTGGCGACTGCCATCTCGCTGAGAACCACTGAGCCCCCGCAAGACCTCCATCCATAAAAGTATCACCGTTTGTGTTCTGGTATCATCAATGCCGATAAAACTAGTGGAGTAAAGCTGCTGCGCATACTAATCTCGCCACGACAACCTCAAATAGCTGAGATGACAGGGAAAGACTTGAGGTAAACAGCATCACGTACATCACTCTCGGACATGTATCACCAAAGATGTGGCTGTGCGAAGTTCTAAATAGCACCAATAAGTTGATTTAGGGAAATAAATGGTTGGAGGATCAAGATGCGATTGCTCACTCAAAAGAGCAAAAGCTGGAGATTTGTAGTGATGGAAAATTTATCCATTGTGCGTATATTTGGCGTCAAAAACTCTGGAGAATTGCAAAACCAAACTTAATATCAATGGCGGTAATGGCACCTACGATCACAGAAGTCCCGATTCTTAAGGTTTCATTAGAGGTTATTTACAAAGTGTTATGATCACAGCCTCAGGTAACAGCGAACAAAGAGGGGAGGAAGACTACCGGAACAGATAAAGAATTATGCCTACTTTTTTGTTATCGGTATTGCATATGTTGGACCCAATGGAATTTTACTATTTAGCCCGTTCTCGTCTTTTTGTGATGTTACTTTTCTGTCTACACTTAGTTTATACGATGGAAATGTATTATCACTTGTAGTATTGTCATTTAAGAAGAGGTCCGCATGTTTTTGGATCTACGTCAGAAGGCTAGCCATAACTTTTTTCCGTTAAATAACATCTCTAAGTTTTAGTTCTTGATTGATATTTTGTGTAGAAATCACCCAAAAAATAACATCGGAGATCGATGATGACTGCTTTACATTGCTGCAAAGTCTTCAGCTCTCGTCAGAGCTGTGTTTGAAGCAGGAACTGTGTAGATCCGCGATCTGATTTCTCTTGGCGATTTTTTTTCATACCAATTACTTCGGCAAACAGTTGCATCATCTTTTCTGCTACATACTCGCAAACAATGTCGTCGAGTCAGATCTACTACATTATCCTTCTCTATCCAAGACTTTCTTAAGATTAGGGGATACGCCAATTCTAGCATGACATATCAACCATCGATATCAATATCACTACACTCCATATACGTGATTGTTGCTCTAATATTATCATCAGCAAGCCTCAGAGGCCTGATGGGTATTTCTACTGTTTTTAAGTTATTATTGTGCACAAGACTATCATCAAACACAGAAAAATAAAGACACCCTGTATCAATCATTGATTTTGTGTGAAATGTATTAATTTCCACACAATCTATAATAAATGGTGCAAAAATCAATTTTTGTATTATTTTCTTGACATTGGGTTTCGCCAATGCAGTCTTGTTGGATTCCCCGAGCGCGGCTTTCCTCAGGACTACTCGTTTCACGAGTTAGAACTTTCTTCATCACTTGATTCTTCTTCCATATAATTAATAGTTTCTTTGGGGCGATGAGCTGGTCGAAAAGATGAACATCTAGCTCCATTATGGCCACTCTTACCGCAATGTGTACACAATTTCTGTTTGAAAAGCCGATCAAATCTTGTCTTTGGTCGCCAGGGAGCATACGGCCTCTTGTTCCTCGTCATTTCGGTATCGGGGCCTTTTCCTTTCTTTTCTTTACTTACCTGAGGGTTAATAGCATACAGATTTCCCTTACTATTCTTTAACTCTTTGATTGCCGCTCAAATAGCATTTATGCCAGTCATTTTATGATCGCCTTCCCAGTCTACCTTACTCTCAGTGTAGTTGTAATTTAGGATAGCACTGCCTGTCATAGGAGGACCAGATTTGGTTCCCGTTTGGATACTCCCTATGAAAGGTAATCTGCAAAACTCTCTAATTCTGTAGCTACTTCATTAACCGCTGCAACCCACTCGCTGTAGTTACTTATTTGGGGTAATTTAATAAAAATTAGTGCCCGCAGTAGACGAGAATTTAATGAAGCTTTCGATTTCTGAGTCTTTGCAGCCGTGGTGAACAATTCTTCCACACCACTCAACGCCACTTTTTACTCGAAGTCTTTCAAAAACTCATGGAAATACTGGCTGTGGCCTTGTTCCATACGCAATACCATTTTACGAGCAGCTTTTTAAGCTTGCGTATATTCGACCCTCGCTGAAATACATCAATAGGTCTTTCGAATTAAAATTATTTGACTTTCTATTTCAAGAAAACCACCCAGTCACACGAGATTTCTTTTCTTCCGGAAGAGTATCAATTATGTAATTACATATAGCATTTGACTCTCGATATGGGCCATCTCTCTTCATACAAGTATCCTGAGACGGTCCATATGGACATCAAAATCTTCCTGGTTCCCATTCCATTTTGGTATTAAGATAGGCTGATTATGATTTGTAGTATTCGATATGCTCAAGGGCTCTGGTTTTTGATGTCAAATTATTCTCAGCTAACAGATTTATAAGTTCTTTTAAATCTTGAGGGCTTGTAGGATTGAGGCTGCTTTAGATTTCTCCATATTAACATCAACGTCTTGTAAATTCAGATCTTGATCAGCTATATTTGATGTTGCTGAAATCTTCCAATTAAATTCTGGAGAGTAAATGTCAACTGTACTATGGAAATTGTCTTCCAGGGATGAGAGAGGAGCAGTGGAGTTGGAATCAGAGTTAGGAACTAATATATTGTTCAATGACCTGATAAATTCATGTTATTCACGTATTACTAATACTTTATGACTAATTACGTTGATGATTAAGGATATACCTATTTGGGAATAGCGTAATGAAAAAGGAATTATTTATGTATAAAGCCCCCTTCTTCTTGTAAGAAGGGGACAATTTTCATTTTACGTTACTTTACAATTATTAGCACAGCAATAACAAGCTTATGATATTTAAATCCACCTGAGTATTCTCACATATATGATTTAGAAAAGCAAATGTTATCAACAAATAAGATACGGAAACTGCTCATATATAATGCTTTTCTATGGATTTTCTGTGGAAAATGTCTTGGCGAGTAACGGAGTGATTAAGGTTTAACAAGAAGCCGACCTTGAAGTTCTCTCAGTGTTTAGCTTAGTGATCCCTTAGTGTCACGTGGTATTACTGAATTAAAAGTGGCTAGGCCCAAGATGGCCTAGGCGGGAACTAAAGGCAAAGCCTATAATATTGATCTCAAATAATAAAAGTGCTATCAAGCCGCTACCCATTAAGGGATCACTTGACCCTGAGAAAAGAGAATAGGAAAGCAATATCACATCCCAGGGGTTCACTGCATAACATGTACAGAAAAAAACTGCTCGTTTTGCGAATAATGGCTCGATAAGACCTTGTAGCTCACACTGATCTAAATGAACCGGAATACGAATTAGACTCTTTATCTGGTGAGCAAGAACTGTTCATCGTGGTTGAGGAAAATTCATTCAAGCGTTCATCAAATGGATGGGATGGAGAGTTCCTTCTTGGGAATTAGTTGAGTATATTAAAATTACCAGAACACTAGGAAAATATGGCCATATTGAGAACTCGATGGTCCTACTAATATGGATGCAGGGACATATGTCTGCCCAAGCTGAGCCGCATATAATAGCACAAAGGAGATCCAAACGTAATCGGAAAATAGCACAATCTTTCGCAGAATAAATTTGCAAATTTAAAGACTCACGGCTGTAATGAAATCGTCATTTACAGAAGAAAAAAGAGGCTTGAAACAGCTAGCAAGCCGATTAGTGCCTGTAGCATAAGCTTTCTAGCGCATGCTGCAATATTAATAATAGAGATTTCAGAACCATTGCTTTGGAATATCTTGAAAACTCCCTTATATCTACTATTGGCTTCTACCTTCCTAGATAACTCTTAGCGCCTAGTCTAACGTGTTCCCCGATGTCTATGAAATAGGAAATGCAGTGCTAAATAATACAGCGTATATGGATTCTCATCTAAGTAACTCCTATAAGCAAATATTATATCTCCATTATACCGATCTGACTAGACCAACATCTAATCTGAGAATGTCTAATTCAGATAATGCACTGAGCCTTATATGTTCAACAACTTTACATACTTTTTATATAATAATTATCAATCCACTACCAATTTGCACGTTTGCACATACATTTATCACTTTACAATATTTGTGATTCCTATCTAACCTTTCTTTCCATTTTTCCTTTCCAATATCAAACCAATATTAATTACATATAAGGGTTTAAAAGCTCTTACTACACTATACGTTGTATCTTCATTCTAATTCAACCACAGGCATACGCCAAATGTCTTTATTCTATACCGGAACTCCTCACTCATGTAGTTCAAAAACGGGACATTTCATTTTATATGTATTCGCTCTGTAATTTTTACTAATCTTTCATGGACTGTGGATCTCACGGGACAAGTTGTCTTTAGATTTTACCTCAAGTACCTGAGGGTGTCACAGTGTCACTCGCATCATTACCCGAGTAATAACCATGGGTATTTGGGTATTAAAGTGGGTAATACTTCGGTAACCCATTTATTTATAGGCCTGTTAAAGATACCTTTATAGAAATCAATGGGAACTTCTGGAAGAAAACCAAAAGAATAAATCCTCGAGTCGTGATCGGACAGGTCATTGATGGAAATCTAAATAAGGGATTTGTATGTTGTTTAGAAAGCATTGTTAGAATATAAATTTACCTTCATGAAATCTGATGCTCATTGCTTTCTTTCTTTCTTGAACTGTGAAAAAAAAATATCACATGTAACGAATAATTCATGCATAAATTAGGAATGGATTAATTAGTTTAGGGTATGTAGTTAATATTCTATAGAAATTTTGCTCCACAAACTTAATACAAATAAATGATTATTTACTTAAGTTGAGGGTTAAACCTGTTAACAACAAAATTATAGATTCCTAATCTTCAATAGCATCCTCTGGATAATTCTGCATCAAAATTCCGTCCGTCTTAAATCTATTTTTATTTTTATCATCAATTAGCTATGATAAATCATAAAGAGACAAAATAAATCTAACTTAGCAAAATGGAAAGGAAGATGGGGAAAGAGAAATGAGTGCCTACTTGTTTACGACCCTTTCGATACCATCAAGCCCCATTTTTAGCACGTCCATTTTTGGGCCGTAGCTGAAACGCACAAAGTGATGACAAGGGCTGTCAAATAAATCACGACGTTTGCTAGGATTTAGATCAAAGAAAATCCCAGGGACAACAATAACTCGCTCTTCAAGACATGCCTGAAAGAAGTTAAGCCCATCATTAATAGCTTCCGGGAGGCCAGTAAGATCTAGCCAAATGTAGAATGTGCTATCGGGGATACTCTTTATTAAAAAGCCCATGTTACGCAAACGCTCTATAACATAGTCACGTTTTTCCTATAGTTGTACTTCATGTTAGCAAAGTAAAAAGATATCGAAGAGAGATACACGGAAAAGGGCGATAAAAAAACATAAGGAGATATGAATATATTACTTTGAAATGGTGCTGAATTGCTTTCATCTCATCTATCACTTTTGTAGGCTCAAGCATAGGAATGGCAGCTTCTTGGAACGGAACATTAGCTCCACCGTCAAGATATGAGCCACATGATCCAATAGCTTTGATGAAATCCTAAATATGAATTAGCGATATTTCAAGATGAATTTTGCATGTTAATTTGAGTGTAAAACCTTTGGTCCTATAATCCATGCTATTCTCCAGCCAGGTAATCTGAATCGCTTAGTGAGGCCATCTATGATGAGCACATCATCCACGTCGACATCCTCCACATTGTCAGCTGCACTGATAGTTGTGCCGTCGCAGTCGCTAGTGTAGTTATATCCCCCATAAAACTCGTCCATTATCAAAGTAGTTCGACCACGACAGAGATCCTGTATCTCAGCTAGTTCTGGATTCTTTACTACTTTTCCTGTAGGATTACGGGGATTTGAAGTAAGAATGACTGAAACACCACGGGCTATCTCTTCGGCTATTTTATCTGGATGGATATGATACTCATCATCCTCCTGCAATGGAGATGGAATTGCAGCAAACTTTGATTTGGTTAGTATTTAATCTCCTCATAAATATATATAAACACATGTTCTTAAAATCGAGCTAGCATCTTAGCTCTAGAAAAGGACTCACGTTTTTGAACAGCGAAAGCATTTCGTTGTAAGCAGTGTAATCGGGAATGAAGAAGCCTAGATATGCGTTGTTCAAAACGGCCGCAATTCGTATCAAACCGGCTCTACCACCAGGAACAATGCATACATTTTCCCAGCTATACTTACTTTCCTTACCCTGGCGATGATGTACGTTGTATAAATTAGCCACAGCTGCTCTGAGACTCTTAATACCGGCAGTTGGTCCATATTCGCGACCAACCATGGTGATATCGATAGTCTCGGGGCGGTGAAATGAGCCCTCGATTTCATCATCAACCTCCGGAGCGCCTTGACCTAAATTTGCCCATTTATCTGGCTCTTCTAAGAAGCCGTGTTCATAGGCACGTTCAGTACACCATATAACACCAGTAGAAGCACGGGTAGGGTCGAGACCAGCGTGTGGTTTATGGCCCTCATGAGCATTTCGGAACTGTTTATGAATTTTCGAGTCATTCTCTACATAATAGCTGTTAATATAATATCCATAGTCGAACAAAATTATACAAGTTCATTGTAGTGAAAATTTAGAAAAGAGAGAAAAAAAAGGAATTTAATTGAGTTTAAGATCAAATTTACCGTTGAAGCCCAGCTCGTCTGAACTAAAGCGTCTTGTAGCATTGCTAACGGCCCTTGGCCTGGGAGTCCCTGTGGAGCGGTTCATGCTAAATTTCCTGTTGTTGAACGACATTTTTCCGAGGTTTGAGGCCAAAGACTCGACTCGACTTGACAGACAGAATGGATAAGAAAAAAGAAGAGTTCAATTACACCGCAGTAAATCGAGGTGTAACTTTACGGTACTCAGCTTGGGGCGGGGCAGTGGGGGGATATAAAGAGCAGACGATTTGATTCGAAATACAAAGTTCCACATAGCAGATTCTAGTCCACTTATATATTCATACACAAACACTGTTCACAAAGATATATTTGTTAATATAAAATGATCTAGCTGTCTTCTGAGCTATTTGAGTAAGAGCCGGGGACAAATAGACGCAAAATCGGAGATTAGCATAGAAAAGCTCCAAGCATTAACACCGCCATTTCTCTGCTAAAACATCTGACGAGTTTGATGCAAGGATCGCAGAATTTGTCTGGCAGAACCAATGTGACTAGTATGAACGGAAGAATCTTGAACGTGTTTATTCCCAATTTCACCAATTTCACTAATTTCATATAATTTGAACATCACCCGGTAATAGAGAAAAATATCTATGATTTAAATACCACTAAAGAGAAAACAAATTGAGTTGCAAGCAATGAAAGAAATGAGATTAAAACCATTCTTCTCACATGAGAGATTTAGGCTCAAATTTCTCGTTCGGTAAAGCGGTCAGAAGACGGTGACAAAGCAGCCAATGATAGCCCTTGAGAACAGCTCTAGTCGACGCCCCACTAAGAGCGGGGAAGTTTGATAAGGCATTTTTAGAGTCGAGATCAGAACCGTCAAATGTATCTTGATAAGACGAATCCGGTTAAGCCAATACCTTAGCACTAGTCTATTAATAGTGAGAGGATCAAAGATTCCTTTGATTTAAAGGAAATAAACCATGTAATCCCGTATCTATATTGTTTTCCAGTCACTGCGACAAACCTTAATGAGCTAGCTAGCTTGTTGTGGGATATTTCTTTAAAGCTGGTGTTTGACAACTACATGTGTAATACAATTTTGAAATCATAAGGTTTCATCTCAAAGTATAGTTGCATGAAACTCTATAACAATCAATAACCTGAGCAATGCAAGAGTAAAGCATTACTACGTTGTATCATGTATATTATCATAGCTTTCTCTCTTACAATATTACAATCATGATCTTTTTCCCTTCTCTTTTATCCTAACTTTCAATTCTTGATACCAGTCACATTAATTACAGACACAACTGCTTCCTTTTTCTCTAAGTGTATTAAAGAGTTCCTGTGCCGTGATAAATTTTTTGTTTAGCTCGTTATGATATTAAACAATGGCTTCAAAAACCCATCGTGCTGGTGCAATTATGAATTGTACCTTTTTTGCGATGCTTCGCATGATCCTTATTCCTACTAAATGTCTCCCTAAGTCTGCTACGACCGTATGAGACAAATTGGCCTATTTATAGGTCGAATCCATCAAATTTTTATATTTTCCCGTATTGAATGTCGTTCTTGTCTTGTTAAAGGACCAGATGAGCGTAAACTGTAAGCAAATAATCTCAATAATCGTTGATCAGAAATAACTGATGATTGTGAGAGTAATTTGAGAGGGAAATTTGACAGTCCAGTTCTTGGCGACTCATGAATATACTTTATCAGTAAAGCATTTGCTGTTTCTTTCCTCTATAGAAGCTTAGCCTAGTCTCATGCTTGTTGATATCTAATAATGATCTTTTCCTTCAGCAAAGAAAGCTTATTGGAACTAGTTTGACCATTAGATCATAACTAGAATCAATCGTACAACATTGAATTGTACCGCACGGTACATAGTATACTGTTAATGCCGCTGCTGCTACTTATCTTATGCTTTGGAAATTATTTATTATATAATTTAATCTCACAATATCCCTTGCGTAAGTACCTAGCATGTATGGCTTTAGAAGTGTCAAAAATGCAGATTACTCACAATCGCCATTTGTAAATGAGATCAATTGTCAGCGAAACATATTAATCCAATGATTTTTAATTTTTATATCCATTCCAATCCTCATTCTCTGCTTTAACACAGTATTTCAAATGTGAATATGGTTTAACCAAAGATTCAAATGTCAAATTAGCCATGATACGGACCGGATTGCTTCGTTCAAGAAGCCATGAGACCTATGGTAGCGTTCATCAGACAAAATATTCCTTTTCTAAATTCCCCGAAAATATTTACACTCTGGGCTCACACCTAGCTGCTTAAGTAGGCACGCAAGTAAAGCAAGAAGATGAGACATTCAATTCTGAGAAATTGACTTACAAGTCTTAAACACAAAGATTTAGCAAGTAATCTTTTTTACATTAAACGCCGTGCCCGCGTACAGTATGTGTTCTTTATGATCACGTGCCAATTAGCGCAACCTTTTTGAAACTACCTTATGTATTAGTTTCCTACAAATGAACCTAAAGTAATCTGTAAAGAGAACGTAATCTTAACTCGTTTTCCTTCGAAAAAAAAGAAAACACAAAAATTGAATTAATGTCAATAGAAAGCCTTGAATGCTATAAAAAAGCCCTTACGAAAGATTCTTCCACATGTTTACCAGCTAAACCTTTTTTCTACTGGTGACATTAAGCGTTTTCAGTATGATATTTTACTGAGATGTAGAAGATGGACATAGGATGACTGACGGGGGATTATTTGGCATTTATGGAGTAATAAGGGGAATGGGGATGGGCAATGTGAAGATGGTTATACTCAAGAATCTTGTAGATGTCTCTCGTGTTTTAAATGGGCCTCTAACAAGAAAGGCTAAAGACCTCGACCATTTATCGAATGCGGTAGCAGCGGTTAATGTACCTAGTGCCTATGAATTTTTTTTACTTCTTTAGGGAAGACAAACATGAATTAGTGCCTTTTCGTTGCTTAGAAGGCAAGAGAGAGGCAATGATCTGGTTCTTTTTTGAGACCATATGAGCAGGTAAGGATGGTAGTATCATGGTTAAAGCGACAATAATAGTCTGTGAAGCCGTCGTGGCTAGATCGTGCTGCTAGGAGATATTCAAAGGATCGTTGGCTTTGACTACCGAGTTCTTTAGTAATTTTTGAGCTGGGATGGATATGGAGTTCTTAGTATTAGGCAGGGGAGATTTTCTTTCCAGTAATCTATAATTGAAATATCGCAGTTTCCTTTAATTTTTCTTTTAGCTATTGCAATAGTCGGGGAAATTTTTGAGACGGATCTTTGCACGCTACTTTGGCGAGGGTATGTGCAGTTTCATTACCTAGTATACCTGAGTGGGAAGGATACCAGTGGACACTAATTTACCTGTATTGGGTATTCGGGCTCATCTCTCTATGTGACCATGTTTCAGCTATCTGACGGAATCTTTTGATATGGGTGAAACTAGTCACTATGAGGCATTCTGACATCAGACAGGCTGCAGCCTCTTTATTTTCAAGACAGACTGTAACATTTGTTGCATAGCGTAGCATTAGATTACGTTTTGTAGCCACCAAGCCTTCTATTGCACCTGAAATTTCTGCATCATACACTTCTGCAGACTGACTAAAAGGAAAAATTCTTTGATCAACTTCGTGGGTAAGACCTCTATGGACTGAATATCCGGTACCGGCTTGGTAGTCTTTCACACACCATCCAAGAATACAAACAGGTCTAGTGGGTGACGGGAGTTGTGCCATTGATTAAATGCCCGAAGGTTTTTTGGTTTTCCAACTGCCCAAATTTTGCTACGAAAAATATCACGTTCGGAGGCCTATGGTGGGAGATCGTATCAAGGGATAATTCGGGAGATATTCTCCTAAAGATCCGTGACAAGTGAATAGAGTCACATCGTCGGTGGAGAGGGTTTCGGGGGTCGGTAGTAACAACTCTAACGGTAAGTCTGTTGTAGAGCTAGGCAAGAGCTGGGTCCCAACCTGTCCCTCAAAGAAGAGCAGGAGCTGGAATTGTTCGGTACACGAATAGAACAACTCGGGCTGTATCATTGATTCGTGTTTGTGTCTTGTGGATGGCATACTTGGATGTCTTATCCGTGCACCAAGTTTTGGCTCCACAAACAATAATAGTCAAGACTATAGCTTGAAGTGTCTGACGTGAGAGGCAGTGTTTTATGCCAGAAATTGTATTGAAAAGACTCATAGTATGAGGGGTAACAGCTAGTATTTTGTCACGGGCTTGTGCAATGTGCTGCTGAAATCTAAGTTTTCGATCAAAAAAACATCAAGCCAACTGGTGTGATCATTGGATTTTATTTCTAAAATATTGACACTGATAACAGGCTTTACTGGTGAGCCACGCTTCTGATGAAATTATTGGAGTCTGGTTTTCTCTAACTCGAATGATGTTCCGTTTTTTTGACCCCATGTTATTGTTTGTGCAAGCCTCTTTTGTAGCATCTCAATACGTCCTAGGAGTGTCTTGGCTGAAGCAAGCAGAGCGATGTTATCAGTATATCCGAAGTAACCTGGCGATAGTCGTAGCGCACATGTTATAGCAAGAAGAAAGAATCTCGATGAAACTGGAAGTCCCTGTGGGAGACCAGAGATAATGGGTCTTGGGTTGCACATTGTACTATCGAGTGATATAATAGCTTTCAGATAAGTTATAAATGGCGCTACCCATTTGATTAGACTTTGAAGCCAGCCTTGCTCACCTTGTCTGAGGTATATGTAACATTTTTGTATTCCATCGGCCAACCACTCTGTTAGCTCAAGCTCTTCGTATGTCACATACTAGTGCTGTTATGAGGTCGGTAACTGCTGGTCCGGGGGACTGCATTATATTGATCCTTTGCTAATTTGAAATGCTTTATGGCTAGGAGAGACAGACGCCAGGCCATAACACGTTCGAGATCCTTTTCAAGGCAGCATAAAACGGAGATGAGTCGATAGGACTTAGGTAAGGCTCTGTTACGGTTTCCAGTCTTGAAAATGATTACTATTTGGCGGTCACTTAATAATGACAGGCGTATTCGACTCACAAACTGAGCACGTCATCTACCCTACCATTATGGTTGACTCTAAATGGAGTTTTTCTCTCTTGAATTATAATACATCGATGAAACACAGGAATGGTTCTTAAATCTAAGTAGATATCAGCCTCGCCGTTCAACCAATTAGAGGAATTAAATAAGCGAGACCCTTGAACCCATTGCGCATTGTAACATTGAACATTGTGTTGTTGGGCTAACAATGGCCAAGAGCATTGGTTACACATGGCATTTGTTAATTGTTACCGAGCGATTATCACACATGTCCAGTCCATAACTCCCTCTAATTTGAAAATATTGTAGCTACAATCAAGTAAACAGCTTCCCACTCATCAAATCTTAAAATAAGTAGCCAAAACTTATCTTAAGCTCCAGACTATGCTACGTATGATTTTCTAACAAACATCAATTACAACCACCTAGAGCGTAAGCTCTGTTTTACGGAGGCCTAAAATCTATTTCCTGTCATCAGAATTTATCTATGAATTCCATTAGAAAACGTTGCCTACTCAAAAATCAAAAACTTACTCCATATCAAAACCATATCTTTTAAAACAATGGCATCGTCTTTAAAGCTTTACAAAAAAGAAAAAAAGGGCCAAAATTTTGGCTTTATACTGTAGCCGTGAGATACGGCAAAAACAGCGCAAGAACGAGATCCATTTTGCTTGGTCATGAAAATTTGAACTTACTTTTTAAGTGCAGCCGCAACTTATTTTGAGAATTTCCTTACTGCTCAGGTATAGCTCGAATTGGAACAGTTAGCTATCCTTGTAAAAGAATATGGAGCTAAAATCGAAAAGATTTAGTGCAAGTCGACTTACAGATTCTTTAAGCCGCCTTGGACATACCTACAGTACAAAACAAAACAGAAATCTTAAAAATTGAAGACAGAATATAAGCATGGCTGATTCAATGGCAATCTCCCAAGAATCCATAGCTCCCCCGACGGAACGGAGCCATCAATACCCAATTCTCCTTTCCCTTTCGCGTCAACCTCACCACCGTCAAACACTCAAATATCAAACAAAACTGTAATTGGAATGCCGATCCTTAAGCCCTCTGCTACTTCTGAGCGCCCAATTCCAGACAGAATTCCTCGAATTAGTAGCGAAAACGCTGGTATGGAGAACGCGTTCCTTCCAAAGTAACTTGCAGATGTTACTGCGACCCGTCAGCGTCGTGAACGTGCATGGCATGTACGTATAATGTTATGCACCACTGTTATCAGCAATATAAATAACACACAAGCAGTCTCTGTAGACGAAATAGAGAAAGAGGAAGCTGTAGCCTTTAAGGCCTATATTCAATTGGCGATAGCAACTTTGCAGCATCTGATTCTGCACCTACCCCGCCAAGAATTCCGTCACATTCACGACCGATAAAAAGTAATGGATCCAGCATAGGAAAAGATAAAAATATTTTCAAGAAAGTTGCTATTGCGATACCTCGAAACTCTTCAAGCAGTTTTATCCAAGCAGTTAATTGCCTTCTAAAATCATCCATGGTCATGCCATTCCTAAGTTTACGCGTTTGATAAGCGCGTCTCCTACAATGTAAGAAGTGTGTGGGAGTAGTCTCCTGAACATAGACGCAGTCAAGGTTAACGGCTATGTGATTTAAGCGGCCGTGAAGTCACTATGTCCTGTTCTGGCAGCTAGCAATTTATGAAGCAGCCTCCGAGATAAGGCTAGCTCGGGTGACTTTTTACGACGCATTTTTAAGTCTAGACTTTGATATCGAACTGGACAAACGTTGGACCACCATTTTTCAATTAGCTTACGCGGACGCTGCTTCATCAAGCAACATAGATAAAATAAGGTAATATATCCGGGTTGAGTTTTTCTTACCGGTAGATTTTAAAGCATTTTTGAGGTTATAAATTCCTAGGTTAGTATATAAATTGTTAGTTAAATTAAGATTGTCTAAAAGTTTTAAAGTATACGGTGTCTTGTGATTTCTACTATAGATTCTATAGAGTGAAATCTTAAGACTGTGTATAACTTGTTATTCTTAGAAAATAGGAAATGTCTATTCTATATATATAATCTTCACCAGACCCCTTTTATATTAATAATTGACGTAAAATAGATAATTTACATAGATGCACAACATTGCATACTCACATCGTACATAGTTATTATGTATGCATAAAATAATATGATTTAGGTTTTCGAGTCAAGGAACCTCAATTATCTCCTTTTTCCAAATTGAGCTGTCCGCAGCTATTACTCACATGAAACAAATTCCTACTGCATGTTTTATTCTCTTTCGATCTTGATCTAACATTCTTCGACTTCCATACCATAGACTTTGTACTGGGTGAGCTTCGCGACAGTATGCGGGAAAAAGGTTTGTGCCATTATATTGATTTACTAATCTATATCCCCCTGGGGATATTAGGGAATATGTATTACTTGGGTGGCATGCAGAAATTGCCCAAGGACCATCATAAAAGGGCTCAAATTTATGCTTGCGTTGTCTGATTCTCAGTACCCAATCACCGAGTCCGTATGTTCTCATAATGGCCTTTTTTTCTTGCAAGTACTCACGTACTTTTGCTTTTGAGGCTTTCATACTGTTTACGTAAGCTCTTGCGATTGGAGCTGCGTGTGATTTTACTAGTTCTATAGCCAATTCTCTGTTTTCTTGTGCGGTTGGTTCTCGGATATATATTGGATATATTAATTCTTCCTCGGGTGGTTTAGTCCCAAAAAGAAGAAGGAATGGACTATATCCGGATGGTAATATACGTCGGTTATTTATTGTAACGGCATGGGCTAGTAAGTTTTCGAGAGGTTTGTGTCGATTGTCTAGAATTGTTCGAGATAATGTGGTTTTAAGAATTCCATTGGCTTATTCTACCTTTCCGTTGGTTTGAGGCCTTGCTGGTGGAGGCCTTGCTGGTGTTGTGTGGGTAAAATTGAGTTTGTATTTTGCTTGAAAGTTTTGTGCTTCGATCCCAGTGAAACAGCCAGCATTATCACTAATAATTTGTTTGGAGTTTCCAAATATATGAATAATATGAAGTAATAGAGGAACGGTGTTGTTAAAATCTATGCTTGGCACGAGACGAGATTCAAGCCATCCAGTGGCATATTCTATGGCATTTAATATAATTTTTGGTCCGATCTGCGTGTGGTCAATACCCCAGCGAGAAAGCGGTGGAGCTGGTTGAATTGGTCGTAAGTTACCTAAGGCTGGGTCGGTAGGTTTCATCAGTTGACGTGAGGTGCAAGTACGTATGACTTCGTACGAAGCTAGCGTAAGTTCCGGGTGCCAATATTTCTGGCTCACTTCTCGTAAGGTATTACCAATCGAGGAGTGACCTTGATTAATGTATATTTTTCTGCCATGTCCTCGTATTCTAGAATTTCTAAAAGTATTGCTACTCCTGGTGCCATTGGAGGATCACCAATAAATGTTTTACCTACATAAAGCCCAAAATTATCGTAAACCCAGTCAGCGTCCAGGTTTGAAGGTAATTCTTGATTTTTTCTTTCTATTTCTTATATAATATTACTCATTCCATAATTGCCGTAATTAGTTAGTTAGTTAGAAATACGCAAGATAAATATTTCGAAAATTCCAATTAGTTTAATTGATTTTCGAAATATTTATCTTGCGTATTTTTAACATGACAATCCGAAGCCCAATGACCATATTTTCCACATTTATAACATTGATCTTTTGGATTTCTAATGAAAGAATTTTCGTTAGGGTTATTGAGTGGTGAATTAAGTGTGGTTGTAAAAATGTCGGCATTTGGAGTTTCAAGGTTTTGAATTTTAGGTGAAAAGGTGTTATAAGTATGTTGAGAATTAAAATTTGAATGGAATGGATTTGATTTATTGTCATTATTATAGTAGTTTTTACTGCTCATGTTCCAACGTTCAATAATTTCTGTTACTTGAACCAGATAATCAGCCAATTCGTCATTTGCTTTTGTATGAATGTTTTCATGAATAGTAGTCCAAGGTTTGGGTAGTGATTGTCGTATATGGTGTCTCAATACATCACGAGCTTGATCTCCCAATAGAATATCTCCAGGTAGAGGAAAGAATGTTTTGCGAAGTCT